>CALNHX010003687.1:0-143793 GCA_940337035.1 Agriotes lineatus
AATAGCCGTGTTTATTTGATTGTGCATTATGTTTTATATTAAGTTACAATGAGAGGACAGCATATTGAAGGACCTAAAAACCTTGGTACAACTGGAGGAAAACGAGGTTGAAAAGCATGGAAAAATAATAGGAAAGGCCAGGACACACCCGCAGTTGTGAAACAAGAAAGAAAGCCGTGTAGAAACTAATCCACGGCCTCCATAATCTGTCAGTGTTGAGGTGCCAACGAATAATAATTTTTTGTGTAGCTGGTATTAAATATAAAAGCAGGGATATAATATGTAATGATGATGGCAACGTAAATACAGTCAACTTGGCAGTGGCGGGACTAAGTGGGGTTCAGAGGGGGCCTTCAGCTCAAGGGGGGCCCACCAACATCAGTCGACAGGAATGTATTTCACAAATTTTACTACATATTTGGGACCCGGGCCTCTTCCAATGAAGTTCTGCCACTGCAACATTGTTGTAGCTACCCTACTCAATAGATTGATAAACGTTTTAACAATTAATTACTACAGTCGTGGCCAAAAAAACGGACACTTTTCATCTAATTCTCAAAATGGGTCGCAATTGGTAATTATTGTCGCTTTATCCGTATTTCCAATATGTGCCCGCATTTTTCTGCATTAAATAATGACTTTGGATGACATTTATTAATTAGAATTGTCAGTGTCGGCACTTTTTTCGCATTTTGAGAATTAGGTCAAAAAGAAGTGTCCCGTTTTTTTTGGTCGCGACTCTATTTGTATTTGCAAAATAAAACATTAAAATGTACAGAAATAGTTCAGTAAAATTAGCTTGCAAAAGGCCCATTTTCAGAAAAATTTATATTTATGCATTAAGGGAGATATGAATATGTTTTTTTCCCTGAGGTTCCGAAGGTAAAGAACATGAATATCTCCTGTGGTGCATACTAATATATTATTATATGAGCGATTATGACAGCCATTATTCACGAAGATGACATTTGAGCCACAAGCTGAAGGCACGTGGCGCAAGTCATCTGAGTGTATAATGGCTGTAATCGCGAATGTAATACGATATTTTATGTACTCCTATGCAATAGGAGTTTTGTGTTCATATTTCCGAATTATGACATGACAGCTGTTAACTGCAAAAGACATTTAATAATAATGAATTTTGTGATTGGCTACAACCTATTGAATAATGAAAATAGAATTTTCTGATTGGCTACAAACCGTGAATTATGAATCATAATTCATGGCCATTATACAGTAGGAGTAGATAATAGTAATTTACGATACAAGTACGTAAAGCTACTCTTTAGGCATGAGTGGGGTAGAATTAAAACGCTCGCTCACTCGCGTTTTAAGCCCCGCGAGTGACTAAAGACGCTTTACGCATGTGTATCGTACAATATTTTATCTACGATAGAATTTAGAAAACACGGAAAATATAAAAAAAATTAAATGTAAATTAGGATTACTAGCAACCGGTCGTAATTTTGCGTGTTTTAAAAATTTTAAAACACGTTGCTACTGATAATGTGTCTAATGAAATCTTTTAAACAGGTTACTACTGACGACGTAAACTAATGAAAACATGTTATTAAACAGTCGTTTTACAAACTTAAAACTGCCAACTAAATGGCAATTTTACACACTGTCGTAGATAAAATATTTTATTTGCTAGCGTATTAGTAAGAATAGTATGAAATTTCAAAATGTCATGACATGCAAAATTAGAATATGTAACATCAAGGATTGCCTCAATGTATGGTTGCTAAGACGTTGCCTATAGTTGCATGGTTACCATTAGGGAGAAATAATTTGACAAGTCCCTTGGGAGTTATGAGTAGCTTTTCATATTTTGTATCTCTGACAGAAATGTACAATATCATGTTGCTAGTAAATAAAATAGTAAACATCTAGTATTTTTCATTTGTATGTGTGTGCCTTGCAAGGATGTGTTTGATGGTTATGGTACTCTAGCCACTCGTGATTTGGTCTAAGCTAAAATTTAAAATTGATAATATTTTTTTATGTTCATATTCCTAATGGCATGAATGAATATCAAAAAAATTCTCTACCTAAGTAGTGATGCACATACCCGTAGTCTCAAAAAATACCCCTGAGACTGGTAGTAGTACTGGATTTTGGCTATTAACTACGAAAGGGTGCATCGGGAAGAAAATTGAATAGGGATATTTGAAATGCAATTTTCAATAAGGTCTGTCGTGTGATCTGCAGCAAGAGTGCGAGATCAATTTGTGCATACAGCACGAAATGTGCTCGTTCATTTAGTTTGTGGTCAATATCTCAAAAACGGGTAGTTTTCGATAAAAATGGATGGAAGTAAATTTGTAGAGCAGAACATTTCTTTGCAAGAATGATATATTACATTTTTGTTGCACCAATTTTGAAAGTGGTACCTAAATTTTTTGGAAAAATGCGCTTAAATTTACTGGAATCTCTTTTCCACACCACCCATGAGGTAGAGATTTTGGCGCGTTTTTTTTATAGTGGTGTCCCCTGTAGGCATAAATCCACTTATTTGTTGTGAAAAAATATCACTCGGAATCAAAATGAACTTTTTGCTATTTGAAATTATAGTTAATGTTACCATCATTTAGAAATTCTTCCATTTGCACGTTCTCATTGCTAAAATTCAATTTTCGAAGGTAGAAATAAACTGTGAAATTGAATGACACTTCTGACGTTTTCATTTCAAAACTTCAAAATTAATCTTACAAAACATTGTATGAAATACGTCTAAAGGGGAAGAGAAATAAATTGATACAGGTTAGATTTAAGATTCGACGTACGTTTACATGTAGTGAACGTATCCTGTACTTAATATATCCATGGCTACATATTCGTTATTGTTTTGTGGGCTACATACCGCATAGATCGACCATCTTCAAGCAAAGCAACAGCCCTCGCGACTTCAATGTCACTTAAATAACGCATTTTGGCAGTGAAAAGGCTAAAACTGACGTTTCCTGTGTCCAATGACTAATTTGATGAGTTTTGGATGTTTGCTTTGTGGTCAAAAACGGCTTTGTTTTGAGATGTTCTTTACATTTTGGCATCTACGAAGAAAATGAGCAAACAAATCACCGTAATTCTTTTTGTACTTTGTCAATACAAGTTTAGAGATAATAAAATAACAAGAAAACATCCTGCTTCCATTATTTGCTGAAAAACTATAACTGTATTATATTTTCTGTGATGCGTAGCAAAAAATGTAACATCTTGAAATTTGGGAACAATTTTAATAAAAATAACAATTTAAGTAGCTTTCTACTGGTTGGCTTACAACGTAAAGATTTTTTCTTTAACAGATCTGTTCTTTCTCTACAAATGTTGTCAATAATGGGTTTCACAACACATATAATAATGATTTTGCACACAATATCTTTATGTTCTGTACATTTAAATATTGGATTTTGACAAAGATGTGGATACAGAATAT
Source organism: Agriotes lineatus (assembly GCA_940337035.1). Classification (NCBI taxonomy): domain Eukaryota; kingdom Metazoa; phylum Arthropoda; class Insecta; order Coleoptera; family Elateridae; genus Agriotes; species Agriotes lineatus. Next base: position 3,437 of record CALNHX010003687.1, read on the forward strand.
TGATCATCTGATCACAAGTTTTCTTATATTTTATAAAAGGCAAAATTTCAGGTACAAGAGTTGCTAAATGTTGTATCATTCCCACAAAAATCGAATTTGGGTAATTTAAGCCTCCACGATCTTGAAGGCTAATCAGCCGTAATAATGGTCCAGGGGTTGAAAAAGAAAGAAATGGCTCGAGACATGTAGTGCAGTGGAATTTATCATCCAATTTTTTTATAATGTAGCCTGCCACAAAAGCTGTAGAGGCAGCAGATATGCCACTGCCAGGAATAAATTTGTTATATAATTTCTGAATTTTAGCTGTTAAAAGTGCAGGTAGTTCAACATCTTCGTTTTCTGTTATGCTTGATGTAGTTGCAAATGTTGCAGAGCTGGTGAAATTACTATTATGTGCAATATTTGAAGAAGGCGAAGCCTTCACAATACCACAGCGTAATATTTGACGAAGAGCATGCTCAGCAGTTCGGCAATCTGTTGCGTCATTTGAGCCACCTCTCAATCTCACGTGTGAAATCATTACTTCCACTGCATCCAAACTAAATGAACGTGTTAATACATAGTAAAAACCAGCTTCGTGAAGTAAAAATTTTATACATAATGATGTACTTTTATCAGTAAATTTCAAGGCATGAGCTGTTTCGTTGGATAAACCTTGCAAACCAACAGATGCAGAAGAATTTTGTATATCATCGATATAATTCTGGAGTGTTACGTCTAACCAATAGAGTCTTTCGTCAGAAACATGAATAAACGGTGCAGTACTACTATCTAATTTTTGCAGATATTGTGTTCTGTTAGACACATTATGTATCTGGAAAAAATAATATATGTTTTCCAAATATTTCACAGTAGGTACTATTGACATTTTGAAATTCAATGTGTCCTGCTTCTTTTAAAAACTGCAAAGAAGCAGTGACGGCGGGTGAAAAGATCTGAATAGCACGTAAAACATTCATTTTTTCGAAGTTTGATGGGTATAAATGTTTTTTTGTTAAGTAGCGAACAGGTTTGAAGGGTAGTCCATTTTGCAGATCATATAAGGTTTTTAAATATGAAGCAGAGATTTCACCATCAGAGGAGGACATATCATGATCTAGGTATAAATTTCGTGCGTTCTTTATTATATGGCAATAATCAAAGCTTAAAAACAAGGGTATAGGGTTTAGGAAAGGATGGTCAATGTAGTTTTTCAGATTTCCACCACAAAATTTTTTAAATAAAGATACATTTGAGGAAAAATTATCTGTAACAATTCTTAAAACAAGGAAGCCACAATCAGTAAGAAGACTAAGTACTCTCATTGTTAACGAGTAAAAGTCATTAATTCTCAAAGAAGAGTGAAAAAAATATCCTGCTGGAATGATGTATCTTGTTGACAATCCATGTATAACATAACAACACATTTTGTTTGCTATTTGAGGTTTATTGCCAACGGTTGTAGATTGAGTATTATCCAAACCATAGATGCGATCTTCAGATCTGCTATACTGCACTTTCTCTTTAATTGACATATCGTCAACAATTAAGGAGCAAATTCTTTCTGCTGGTACTGTTAATTGAGCTACTTCAGCCATTAAACGCTGCTTAATTAATTCATCTGAACCATTACAGTCACCAAGATAACGTAACAATGTTGTTTTTGATGGTAAACTCGCTAAATGGCTTCTGCAGTGCTCATATCCTTTAGGAGAGCGAAATCTCCATACTGTACACATACGTATAAAAGCTTCTGACCAACGAGGAGCTTTTTTGTCATAATTGAAAACAAGATTTGCAAGAAATTCAGCTTTTTCATTTCCATCATCAGCATCTTTAAATATTTTATGGAAAACATTTAATTTACCCGAATTATTTTGTATATCTTCCTCAAGTTGTTTAATTTTTAGTAAACTTTTTGAATAACTACCACTAATTCGCTTTAGCTTTAAAGTTAACGTTTTAATAGTATACTGAAGATCTGCAATTTGGGTTGGAGATATAAGTTCAGCTTGGGTTTCCTTTGAATACTTTTCTAAATGTTGTTCTTGATTAATTTCAGAATTAGGTAACATTTGCTAAAAAATGTACATAATGGTACTTCTAATTAATGTGATGGAAAGTATGTATTACTTACAGGTATTGTTGGTACAGCGTTTTTAATCAAACGAGTTTTTTTGTCAAGTACCTTTACAAAATTCTCATCGAAATGGTTAATACACAAAGTAGAATATTGATTAAGTTTAGAAATATCTGTAATACATGATTAAATATTAGAAATAAAGGTAATTTAATTAGTTTTATTATTAATTAACAATACCACAAACTCCTGAAATAGCTTTGAGCCATTTGGTACGAGTCTGCATATCACTTGGAAATTCAAAAAGTGGTTTGTTTGGGTTTCCACAGATAAAACACTTTCTAACCATTTTAAATAGCTTTGAAAAAAGCTGTTTATATAAAAATTACAGACTCAAACTACGGCGATATGAATTTGAGGTATAATTGATTGAAATATGACAGGTTTTCAAATCTACCTATTTAGCAGTATTTGTTTTTAATTTGAATATCGCGGTAGGCCCTGATTAAAAGTTCAGAATAACACTAAGAGGTGGCGCCAAATGACATTTTGTCATGGCATGCTTTATAGAATCATGTTTTTATGGTGATTGTAATGGCTGTATTAGCGTAAGCTAACCTAAATATTAGTTGGCTATGGAACGAGTTCATTAGTACTGGCGGCGGCTGCTTGAGGGCCAGGCAAGAACTGAGGAGCTTTTAAATAATACGCTAATAACCCATAAGGCTGTCCTTCCCCTATCTATATTCTTTGGTAATTGGTATAAAATGTAATAGTTTGTTAATTATTCCCTTGTTAAACATCAGAGATTTATGCTTTAGCCTTAGCCAATCCACCGTTTTATACATATTTACTAAAATATTATAATATATGCTTATGCTAAAATAAAGTTGTTATTTATTATCTTTGGTCCAGAGCTCCCCCCCCCCCTCCCCCCGAGGTTAATTCCTGGCTACAACCTTGGTTTAAACTCCAAGCATTGCTAAGCACACATTAATCTTTTATTGATAATTTTTTTCCAGGTGATCTCTCTGAGAATAAATTTAAAAGATATAAAAGCCTATAGGTTATTAACAAAATATTATGACACCGATAAAAACATCCGATATCATACTCATCGAAACCCAGATAAACCTACTGAGTCTGTAATAATAAGAGGCTTGCCCACACAAATACCGGAAAAAGAAATTGAAGAAGAGCTGAAGGAAAAAAAATATGTGTAATTAAAGTTACCCGATTATTAAGCAATGATAAAAAACCAATGCCACTATGTGCAGTAGAAATAAACAAAGATCAACAATACGGCGACATCTTCAAAATGGACAACCTGCTGTATTGTCTTGTTAAAATTGAACCAAGACGTAAATCAAGAGACACACCACAGTGCGCTCGATGTTAACTAATGGGGCACACAAAAAACTACTGCCACCTCCAACCTAGATGTGTCAAATGTCTGGGAATGCACCTCTACTCAGATTGCACAAAAACCCGTCAAGAAAAGCCACGATGCGTTAACTGTCAAGGCAACCACCCTGCAAATTACAGAGGATGTCAGTACATTAACAAATTTAATCAAACCATAGTTCGTAAAACAAATCGACCAATATTTAACAATAGTACATATCAAAACAATACAAGCCAGAGATTTGTCACAACATAGCAGAAACAAACACTAGGTACCGAGACATCACAGCTAAGAGAATGAGCTCAAATAACGTGGAAGCAGCTCCACAGACTAACATAGTTTCACAACTGTTACAAGCCCTCTTAGTTATTATCACTCCATACATGGATCAGATCAAATCTTTCATATTAAATCTAATCCCATCCTTATTTAACAATGCCTCTAACAAATAATCAGCATCAAGGCGCACAAGGCCTAGCTATCACAAATTGCAACGCCAATGGATTGCTTACTCAAAGAACACTAGTAATGCAGTTTTTAATAAAACATAAAATAGACGTAATGTGTATAACCGAAACTCACTTAAACAACAACACAAAAATACGTTTCACTGGATATAACATGCACCGCAAAGATCGCAATACCACACATGCATCGGGAAGAGTAGCAATTATGGTTAGGAAAAACCTATCAGCCTACCCAGTTGAAATAGCACAACTACAAAATTTAGAAGCAGTATCAACCAATCTAGAATTGAAAGACAAACAAAATATAATTATATCTAGCGTTTACAAGCAACCAAAGCTACAAATACTTGAAGAAGATATAGCTGCCGTATTTAACACAAATAAACCTACTATAGCCGTTGGAGATTTTAGCTACAAAAATACACTCTGGGGATGTAAAAAAACTAACCCTAATGGAACAAAGCTGTACACCTACCTAAGTAAACATGTCATTCAAATATCAGCATCGAACGAATTCACCTATTTCCCTGCTAGAAACGATCATCAACCAGACATTTTAGATATAGTTCTGCACAAGATAATTAATACCCCCATATACCAGACGACATTAACTGAATTGGATTCAGACCATTTTCCCGTCATAGTTACATTTGACCGCGCAGCTGAACATGCGGAACAATACCCACGACTTATAAATGGTAAAGTTGATGACCATTATTCCGGGAACACCTACGCATAACTTTGCACTACCCTACGACTCTAGCCACAAAAAATGACATTGACACTGCAATCAACACTTTGAATAAATTAATTGGACAATCAATTCAAGTTTCAACAACGGTCCAACGCCGAAGGGGAAGCTTAGATTATTTAATTCCACCGCAACGAATATTAAACTTAATAAAACAAAAACACGCTCTATGAAGAACCTGGTAAGTAACTAGAGGCAACAGCTAAACAAGATTATTAGGGTAGTACGGCAAGAGCTAGAACAAAATCGTATCAGTTCCTATAAAAAATACATCGAGGAACTCGAACCACGGGACTCTTCAATGTGGCTAGCAACGAAGCGAATTTTAAAACAGCCACAAATCTCCACTAGTCTGTTCAAAAACGACACAGTATACTCTTCAGATGAAGAAAAATGTGAACTATTTACAAACCATCTGGAAACAACATTTACAACTACAGTCGAACTTCTATTTAACGAAGTCGTATATTCGCCGAAAAAAAATCGTTATTTAGAATAATTCGGTATATATGTATGCACATATATCATGCATGTTTAATTGACCTGAAAAATGATTAAATAATTAAAGTTGTAGTTTAATGTACGTAATTATTAATACATACATAGCTACATATCTATGTGCATAATATGTAACATAAACGTACATTATGTATAATTAAACATATAAGCTATTATACATAATGTACAAAGAAACATAAAAGCCTCACAGAAACATTAGGTATGTACTTACGAAAACATCAGATGTGGACTTAAGAGTTATTAAAGAAGTCTGTAATTTTTGGTTGCACTTTGCATTTAAACAATACACGTTTTCAAAAAATACCTCGCACTGATTTAAAGATTTGAACAAACTCGCCGGAACATTTTCGCGATTTTGCAATGCACGACGGATGGTCTCAAATGTCTCAAAACTTTCAATTCGCTGTACAAACTTACCTTAACTTAACGCTGTGAAACAATTTGTTAAACTGAACAGTACAGTCTTTGAACGAATGCGGCATTACCGCCTAATGACCCCATCAATATTCTAGGAAAATTACGAAACTGAACCTTTGGTAAATAAGGAAGAACCTTTCTGGAAACAACTCATTCAACTTAACAATAAAGCCATTGAAGGAATGCAGCATTACCGCTTAATCACCCCATTAGAGAGAACCTTCCTGGAATTCAAACTACCTGACAAGGGTTTATGACCCTAATTTTACTACGTTAAATAGATATTGTGTTCGCTAAATAGAGAGATATTTATATATAAATAATATCGGACATTGACGGTTCTAACCAAAATTTCGCTAAATAGAGAATTTTGTTAAATATACGTTCGTTGAATAGAGGTTCGACTGTAGTAACGACGATGTGGACGACGAAGCATTCAACCAAGAAGTCCAGTTGCACCATTTGTTCCAGGAATTATTAAACTCACGGGCCATAGAGAAATTAAGAAATACAGAAAGCGCTTACTAAAAAAATCACCAGGGCATGACCAAATCCCTAACACAATATTAAAAAACATCCCAGATAGAGTATACGCTTACTTAACATCCACTTTCAACGCATGTTTATGCACAAGCTATTTTCCTGATACATGGAAATTAGCACGCTTAACAATGGTTCATAAGCACGGAAAAAATCCTAAGGACCCTGCAGAATATTGCCCTACCAGTCTACTGCCTACCTTATTTAAAATCTTGAAAAAAATCATTCATGGTAATTTAACAAAATTTTTGAACCAGAATAATATAATCCCACCTCTCCAGTATGGCTATCACAAATTACAGAATTGATAGAAAAAGGATTTGATAATAAATTGCACACAACGGCGGTGTTCCTTGACATACCGCAAGCCTTTGACAAGATGTGGACAAACGGGCTACTCTCCAAGCTGTTAAAAATAAAATTACCAAATTATTTGTTTTTAATAAATAAATCTTTTCTTACGGATAGAAAATTCGCCGTCAGAGCAAATGCAAAGCTTTCAACAATAATAAACGCAGGTGTATCCCAAAGTTCAATACTGGGTCCAACACTTTGTGCATGATCTTCCAGAACTGGGCAATACAACTACAGGAATGTACGCCGATGACACTACATTTATAACTCAAAATGGCAACATCAATATTTTCGTACAACGCCTACAAGAAAGTACAAATGTCATTAATGAATGGTTACACAAGTGGGGCATAAAGTTAAATCCTGGTAAATGTGAAGCGAAGATATTCACGTTACGTCGACCAAACACTACGGCAATCATAGTGATCGATGCCCGGAAATACCATGGAATCCCTCAGACAGTGCAGTAAGGTACTTGGGCGTACTCCTAGACAGGAGGCTAACATGGGGTATACATATAAACTGAAAATTGAACGAGGCACACACAAGATATTCAATGCTGTACCCAATAATGAACAAACATTCTTCACTAAAGCATAAATGTGGAATCCTAATATACACTGCAATTATAAGACCTATACTTATGTACGCTACTAATTGTACTAAATATCTCATGATCGGGGGTTTTAAGTAATGCGTACGATCACCGTTATCAGTTTGTGCGGCGTTATCAACGCCACAAGAGCGACACGAAAACGCCTGAGTCTCATAATAGAATATGTAAAGCCATATGGTCCTCACAGAATTTAACCTATTCAACCAAGTGTAGTAAGTTGGGCCAGCAACACGCAGGCCCTCGTAAATCCCTTTTTGCCCTATTTAGGTTCACCCTAGATAAACGATGCGGAAGAAGATCATGAACTAGTATAAAAGAGCGATTTGCAGCTAGTATCCACCTCAGATTTAAACCGTTCTTTCCAGACACCTGTCCAGAACCTAAGTTCCAGCCTGGAGCCATTTTAGGCATTGCAGATCCTAACGGCTCCAACAATCACCGCTGTCTTCGCTTACTCCAGCTAAGCGATGAGTCGCCAGTCCAGTACCTTAGAAGAACAGCATCAAGTAACTAACATCTGAACTCGTTATTGCTTCATTTCGCGAACCGCGTTTATGTAAAAAGAGTTCTATTTCTCACTTCTTCCTGAGAAGTTCAACTACCTGAGAAACTTTACCCCTAGCTGAGACCACCTCTTCCTGCTTAAGTGAGTCGAACTATACTTAGCAATTCTCCTGTCTAAAACCACCTTTCTTCCATGTATGTGGCGCACGGATTAACCGTGTTGAGTGGGTGGAAGCTGCTCTTCTGTTACTTAACACCTAGTTCTGTAAGTTGCTGGAGAACGTATTAACCAAATTGACTCGGCTTTCGATCCTCCCTTAGATATCTGTACTTTCAAACTGTGGCGCGCAAATTACCACGTAGACTGAGGCAAACCTAAATTTTTCCTGATAATTAGCTATTTCCGGGCCGTTTTCAGAATTTGTATCGCTCGAAGTCGATAGTAAAGCCAGTTGTTGAAATAGAATTCTTGTAGAGAGCCCGCCGCTCGAATGCATAATTTGCCAATCCAGATGCTAGCTGCATGAAACCTGAAGAAGGCCGCAGAAAATCTCGTCGAAATCGCTGCTAAAACAGGAAGCACGAACCGCCGATAAAACGTAAGCCTTGTTACACTGGGAGTGGGGGTGGATTAATTTTACTCCGCACTGCTCCACAGTTTAAGAAGTCACAAGATTAACACATACGAAGGTGTGATTAAATAGTTCACTAATTCAGTAAGAATTAAACACACAGAAGTATACATAAGAATAAATGGACAATACACGTACGAAGACAATTCAAATGCATATACAAGACATACACATAAAAATACAGGAAACACAAGAAATGGGAGAGCAATACTTACAACTTTCTCTTGAAAATAGCTTACGTGCTAACTGAATCTATCGACTCGGATGCGCACGACCGCGGACGCGTCGTGGTCGCAGATACCAGTCCAAAGGGACTCGGTGCTGGGGGCGGTGTCTTTCTTGATTTGTCGTAGAAAGATCTATCCATCTAACCCTCTAAGAACAAATGCCCTCTGTAACTCGCGTTCGTGTTTATAAAGGAAACACGGCAGATGACGCGTAGTGGTGGGAGTAGTGAGGAACCTGTGCTCGCGTTCCTGGTTGGTTGGAGTCCTGGTCGCCGACGAAGCTTGCGGGTGGGGGCCGTTGTCAGGAGCGTCGTTGCTCTTGATTCGCCGAGCTCCGAGCGCCAGCGAGGTTGCTGGTGGGGGTGCTATCGGCTCGCATCGGCTCGCAAGATGGCGACGGCCGAGGTTTCCATAGCAACATCGCGCTGGAAATTTGTCTTCGGCACGGTGTACTTGGTGTATTTAATTTTCTTATTTCCAGGTGATCGTATCTTAAACAGACTAAAATCACTGCCTTCATTTATTTGTATTAAAATTATAAATACTTTTTATATTAGATTTAAGTAATAAAACTTTGTAAATTTGACTTGTAATTGATCACTCTAGCAATCGTCTGATCTTGATCAGAGCTACCTAGGTGTTTTTAGGTAATAAGGTAATAGAAAACAATGTAATCAGGGCAGAACAATCATTGCATTATTGTACCAGTTCACAAAGTTTTCCATTAATTTTATTAGTGGCGACCTTCAGAAGGAACACGTTGATTATTATTTTTTACGACCGACCAGAAAATATGCAGTTCTGGAGAATTTTTTGCCAGAAAGTAACATCTTACTGGTCAAGATCGGAAAACGGGCATCAGGGATCTTTAAAAGCTTTTGTCGGTCCCTGATGCCTTCGTTACTATGGAAACAAGCTTGTGTTATGGTTTGAATAAGTCTAATAATAGATACTAACTAGCAACCAGTGAGACAAATGTCTCATTTAATAAAACAAAAAAGACCGTTTTTCAAATAGAACGCGTATTAAATAAAAACAAGAATATTTTTTAAAATCATGTGATTGAAATTAGGTTCCTGACCTGACATGACCATTCCAAACATATAACTTACATAACTTTTTTCTCTCTTACGGTTTGGCTGCTGAAACAGCGTCCCGGACGGACGGAAATCACGTGATTTCTCGAAAACCGGAAGTGTCACGTGACTGTAGTCACAGTCTCACTTTTCCACGATACACGCGTTTAGTGTGCATATATTTATGGTAAAAAAGAATCGTTACATATTCGTAAAGAGCCTTTGACGCTATTAAAACGTGTGCACTGAATGATGGTGAAATAGTGAATTAGATAACATTACTACTTAATTCGCGAGAAGCTATTTGAAAATGGATTAGACTTTAAGTTGGCACAATTGAAGAGCATTTACAGCACCTTAAAAATGTGTTGATGATCTAATACTTTCTTGAAAATAAGATCTTCATGGTAGAAAATGTGAATGTAGGCACGCGTTATAAAGGTGAACTAAAAATTCATGTATAAAAGGCGAAGGTGGGAAAATAAACCAGAAGAAAATACTCTGGAGCGAGTCGACCAACATATTAATAATATACATGATGCAAAAGTGCGTAGTAGATGTAATAGAAAAAGATGTGTACTTTATGTAATAGATTTGCGAGTTCAATAAAAATTTACAGCATAAAATACTGTCAATTCCTCAAGTACAGAGAAAAGTTACAAAACGTAAAAGAAAATCTCTAGGAGTGATTAAGTTGTGTTTTTGCTGTGCCTAAATTCATTTCAGTAAATTGTGAGAAAGACGGTTTTATATAAATTAGACGACTATGTTAGATAGAACTTTTAATTTGGTAATACGACAGAATGTCGGTAGCTGGAACATTGTTAGACAATGAGGAGTTCACTCTCTCGTATAGTACGTCACTAATTGTACTTAATACCTAATGATCGGGGGTTTGAAGTAAACGGTACTATGCCATTATGCGTTCCTGCAAATTTTCTGAAAACATGCTGATCTCCGTTATCAATTTCTGCGGAGTACCCACTTGAATTTCGTGGAGTAATGTTGTACGAATGTGCTCCTCGAGATATCAATTGTTCAGTGATACAGGTGTGACCTCAGGTCAAATTTCAATATCAACGCAGAAAAGTAAATATACCCAATTCATTTTACTGATTCTAAAATACTTCGTTGCACATTACATTTTAAACTTATAATAGAATAGTGTAATATACAGGGTGCGGCCAAATGGCCAATAACCCGCATTATAACAACATGCCCTACGTGCAGCCAAATTCATCAATATACCATCAAAATGCACTACCCCAATTCATACCAACAGCCAACACGTATCTTTCACAACAAATAGCACCACAACAACCACAGTATCAACCTTCATTTAGCTTCAGTCAACAACCCAATGTGCAAGTTTCAACCCAACCTCTATACTGTCCTTCACAAGAATTTCCCTCAATTAACAAATGGCAAACTGTTAAAAGCTCTAAAAAAAGGTTTAGAGCTTTAGATGAGGGGAAGGGACCCAAAACCACCTCCAATTTTTGTTGCCGGAGTAGAAAATATAAAACCTTTGATCACAGAACTTGACAATGTAGCTAAAGAAAAATATCACTACAAAGCACTCAGCAGAGAGCAGGTTAAAATAGAACCGACAGACTCGAAGACATATACTAGCATCATAAAATTGTTGAGCGACAAAGGGACTCAGTATCACACTTATTAGCCTAAACAGGAGAAAAGCTTCAGAGTAGTATTTAAAAATGTACACTACTCAACTGATGTCGAAGAAATAAAGAAAAGCATAGAAACCTTGGGACATAAAGTAACAAATATTTGGAATGTCGAGCAACAACGTACGAATATACGGCTGCCTATGTTTTTTGTAGATCTTAAACAAAACACCAATAACAACCATATCTACAAAGTGAAATTATTAATGAATACCTGTGTGACATTTGAAGCACCACATGTTAAAAGAAATACACCGCAATGCATGCGGTGTCAACAATATGGGCATACCAAAAACGTTTGTAGTAAAAACCCACGCTGTATAAAATGCATAGGCAACCATCTAACATCAGCTTGCCGTAGGAAAATAAAAAATAATGAAGTTAAATGTGTCGACTGCAATGAGAATCATCCGGCCAATTACAGAGGATACATTGTCCATAAGCAGATACAGCAAAAACTCTATCCACAGCTGAGAAATCAAGCAGGACAACCACGAGTTTTTAGTACACGATTTATTCAACCTAACGTAACTTATGCTCAACAATTGCAACAAAACCCACAACAGATAGACAACCTAAAACAAACGGATCCAATCATACACACCAATTCAACGAGCGATATAGTGGAGATAAAAAATATGATGAAGGAACTCATCAATCAAATGGGTACCATGATGAACTTTATTTCCACGCTCGTAAATAAAATGTCGTAATGGCTCAGTTGCTTAAAATAGGTGTATGGAATTCCAACGGCTTATGCCTGCACCCACAAGAAGTTAAATTAGTTTTACAATTTCTCAACATAGATGTAATATTAGTATCTGAAACACACTTCACTAATAAAAGTTACTTAAAAATCCCAAAGTATCACATATATGATACCCTGACGGCACTGCACATGGGGGAACAGCAGTCATCATCCGGGAAGGCATCAAGCACTATGAATTACAAGGCTATTGCAAAGAAAATCTAGAAGCAACTACTGTGGCTTTGGAAGAAACAGCAGGAACGCTCAACATATCAGCAATATATTGTCCGCCAAAATATAACAACAAACAGAAGGACTTTGAAGATTACTTCAAAACTTTGGGAAACAAATTCATCTCCGCTGGTGACTGGAATACAAAGCACCAACACTGGGGTTCACGAATAACTCTACCTAAAGGCAGACAACTGTACGCAACTTTAAGAGAAAACAATCTTACTGCAATATCCACCAGGCAGCCAACCTATTGGCCTGCTGACAAGAACAAAATACCAGACTTAATAGACTTTGGCATTGTAAAAGGAATAGACACAAAGAAACTCAAGATAGAGGCATGCTTCGACCTTTCATACGATCACTCGCCATTTATAATCACGTTACATTCACACATACTAGAAAAACAAAAATAACCTACATTATACAGCAAGCAAACGAACTGGCAGGTATTCAAAACAACATTAGACAATCTAATTAATTTAAATATACCATTGAAAACACCAGAAGAACTAGACCTCGCAGTGATCGATCTCACCAAATCAATACAAAACGCAGCTTGGACAGCTACACCAGATTATAATCACTCTACTGTTGAAGAGAAACTCCCTGTAATAGTTAAGGAAAAAATTCATGAACGAAAAAAACTCAGGAAAAGATGGAAAATCACCAGAAGCGAAGCCGATAAGCAAAAATTTAATAAAGCAGCAAAGGAACTGAAAAAATTATTATTACAAATAAAAAATGAATCTGTACGTGAATATCTTAGTAACCTAACAGCAACAGAAGCTACAGAGTGTGGAAAACGACCAAAAGACTGAAAAGTCCACGAATATCCATTCCACCAATCATAAATCAAAACAACAAATGGGCTAGAAGTAATAAAGAAAAGGCTAAGACATTTGCAAACCATTTAGTAAATGTATTTAAACCACACGAAATAGATGCAGCAGAACATGAAAGTACAATCCAGGAATTTCTAAATACACCTTACCAAATGGATCCTCCAATAAACAATATTAGAATTACTGAAATTAAAGACATAATTCTACGGCACATTAATCCCAGCAAAGCTCCCGGCTTCGACTTGATCAATGGAAGAGTATTACAAGAAATAACAACGAAAGCGTACAAAGCCATACAACAAATTTTCAACGCAATATTAAGACTTGGATACTTTCCTAATGCGTGGAAAGTAGCACAAATTATAATGCTGCCAAAACCTGGTAAGAACCCAAAAGAAACAGCGTATTATGGCCCAATAAGTTTACTGCCAGTACTTTCAAAAGTTTTCGAAAAAATATTTTTACAACGACTAAAACCGATTTTAGATAATAACAACCTTATTCCTGATCACCAGTTTGGGTTTAGGAGCCAACACGGTACTATTGAGCAAGTACATAGGATAGTCAACAAAATAAACAATACATTTGAACGAAAAATGTACTGCTCCTCGGCATTTCTGGACATTAGCCAAGCTTTTGACAAAGTCTGGCATGAAGGTCTTATGTACAAACTTAAGGAAAGTATCCCATATAGTTTTGTGATCGTTCTCAAATCATACCTTACCCAAAGGCAATTCTTAGTAAAGTACCAAGACGAATACAGTGAATTATTACCAATTCAGTCCGGAGTGCCACAGGGAAGTGTATTAGGACTTATCCTATATACTTTATATACGGCCGACCTTCCAACCAGTAACGGAACTACAGTTGCTACGTACGTGGACGATACCGCAGTGCTAGCACTACACACCAATCCAACAACTGCATCGCATTATCTACAGGAAAATCTAAACCTCATACAAACCTGGTTAACTAAATGGAAAATTAAAGCTAATGAACAAAAATCAATACATGTGACGTTCATTTTAAATAGAGAAACGTGTCCTCCAGTTGTCATAAATGGTAGACAGTTGAGCCAGGCAGAAGACACAAAATACCTGGGAATGCATATAGATAGACGACTAACATGGAAAAAACATATATTCACAAAAAGGAAACAGCTTGGTTTGAAATTAAGACAAATGTATTGGCTGATTGGTAGGAGATCGCAGTTAACATTGGAAAATACATTATTAATATACAAGGTAATCCTAAAACCCATATGGACGTATGGGATACAGCTGTGGGGTTGTATAAGCAATTCTAATCTGAAAATTTTACAACGTTTTCAAAGTAAAGTACTACGAACAATAGTTGATGCCCCCGGGTACGTTACCAACACAACAATTGCAAGAGATCTTCAAGTATCATCGATTAAAGATGAAATGAAACGGTTCAGTGTAAATTACAGTGCCAGAACTGAAGTGCACCCTAATGTGCTCGCGAGAGATTTATTCACAAACACTAGTGGTGAAGTGCGCAGATTAAAAAGATTCAAGCCAAATGACCTAATAGACAGATTTTAATTAGGATTAGTATGTATATAGATAAATAATTCATATCTCCAAAATGTCTTAATTAAGATGTATATTAAAGGAGTAACTTTACTGGAAGTTAGCTCCTGCATGTTATTAATGTATTATGACAACCTAGACATATAAATCACTTATTGTCCAACTGGACAGATTGTAAGTAAAAAGGAGTTAATAAAAAAAAATTTTTTTGCCGCGCTATCAACGCCACAAGAGCAATCCAATCGCGACACGAAGGCGGAAGGAGATCACGAACCAGTATAAGAGAGCGATGCCTGGCCAGTATCGACCCCAAGTTTAACCCGCTCTTTCCAGACGTCAGTTCAAAACCCAAGTTTTACCATGGAGCCACCTTTGGCGCTGCAGAGCCTAATGGCTCCAACAGCCACTGTCGTCTTCGCTTAGTCCTGATAAGCGAGGAGTCGCCGGTCCAGTACCTTAAAAGACCAGCATCAAGTAAATAACATCTGAAGGCGATCGCGTTATTGCTTTATTTTGCGAACCGCGTTTATATAAGAAAAGTTCTATTCCTCACTTCTTCCTGAGAAGTTCAACTACCTGAGCAACTCTTAACCCAAACTGAAACCAACTTTTTCTGCTGAAGTTAATCGAACTACTCTTACCAACTCTTTTGTCTAAAACGATCCTTCCTCCATGTATGTGGCGCACAGATTAACCATGTTGACTGGCTGGAAGCAGCCCTTTTGTTACTACACCTAGTTCTGTAAGATGCTGACAAACGTTTTAGCCCCCCGAGTTGAGCAAAGAATTACATGGGCTTTTCATAGCATTGACACACTTGATATCTCTTATTGTAAATTTAGTGTAATTGTGTATGCCTGTGTAGTTGTGGATAGTATAAAAACTTGTTATGCGTATTTGCCGCTTAATTATACTCCAAAACGCTGTTTAGGCAAATGTTGAATTTCAATTTGACATACCAAAAGTCATGTGCGCTGTGATTTAATGAATACGTGTCTCTAAGCTCACGTTTTTACATAAAAATCTGGTGTGATACACTCACACAACTTCCTTTTACAGTGATCTTATAATTAGTCAAAAATTTCAATTTTAATTTTTAACCATTTGTTAAAAATTTTCAAAAACTACAAATTCTACAAAAACGGTACAAAATAGAGTGTTAGTTGAAGAGACAAATTTTCTCTAGAATTTTAAGGTGAATTCAAAAATGTAATAATATACCGGGTGTTTTATTTAAAATAGGAGTTAATAAAAAAATTGAAAAAAAACAAAAGAAACCCACTTTAGAAGTATTCAACTGGAAAATCACCTATCGCACATCAATACATATTAAAAATGTAAGAAAAATGTAAAGTTTAAAAAAAATCGTTAAAGCCGTTTTTGAAAAAATCGAAAAAAACTGAAAAATCACAAGAGTAAACACCTACTTCCGGTTATGCGATTTTCTTCAAAAGCTTGCTGTCTCATCTACATAGTACACAAAACTTATATATGAAGTTTCAACGCCATACCTCTTTTCGTTTTTGAGATATTCTGTTCACAGACAGACAGACAGACAGACAGACACACACACACACACAGACAGACAGACAGACAGACAGACAGACCAATGAAAAAAAAAATATGTTTTTTGGGATCAGGGGACTCTAAAACGTGAAGATCTGTTGAAAACTCAATTTCGAATTTTTGGGGTGAATCCAATACTTCCTTTACTGTAAAAGGAAGTAAAAATGGAATAACTCCAGAACAATTAAGGCAAATTTCAAAATCTGACCGTACTTATAAAGCTTGAAAAAGACAAATTCTAAACATGCAAAAATAATGTATAGGGCATGCCATTTAAAAAAATTAAGTCGAATGTAGCTATGCAAAGACGGTGCACCATGTAGAGTGCAAAATAATTTTACAAACTGCATTCTCACTTCCTGCATATAATGGCACTTGGTTCAATTCGATATTTTTAACCGCGTAAGTGCTATCGAGATTCCTCGTACTAATGACATACCCTGAATATGTATTTTATACTAGGAGTTATTTTTGAATATGGGGAGCATTCCTGAGATTTAGAAATTCTTAATGTCGACGTGCCAAAAGGACTTAGAGCGACATATTTTTAAAATATACAGCACATGGTCCCGGGTGGTGTAGCTTGAACAAGCGTCCACGTTCGATCAGCAGAGTTAAGCAACGCTCTTTCTGGTCAGAACTTGGATGGGAGTTCCACGGCTGCATCTCTAGGCGCCTCGTGGTACGGCTGCCACGGAAATAGTTGGTCCCGGATGTCATAATAACAGCATGACAGTCTTTAGTAGGGTTGGAAATCCTTATAAAATGTACAGCGACGCCTATAATTCGCGTAACGGCTGTTGGCTGAGTACTAAATACAATAAAAAAAATTAAAACTACAATATCTTGAGTCGTAATCTGATTTACTTGCTTAAGACTATCAGAATGTTGGTGATAAAAAAAGCAGCATCGAACCAGGGACCCGATCTAGTCAGAATAGATCCGAGTGAAAAAACCTGTTATTACGACGTCAAACCGTTAACTCATGAGTAATGGTAATATAAATAAAACGAAAGCACATAAATGTAAATACGCGACAAATATGCAACTACCGAGTAAGGCTAGCTATGATAGTAACATGAGAAAGAAGTTTGAGCACAGACATTACAATTTTCGTAAAAAATCTGATACCTACAACAGACGACATTGTTTTTATTTAAAAATGCAGCTCGTTCTATTAAGCAACGTCAATAATAAACAGAAACAATCAGACCTGAAATACAAGTACAAATGTCAACAAAAATGCAGTGTATGTGCTAGTATAGGCACGACGTAGCGCTCCATTTCAATTTGCGTTATGTTATTAAATAGCTCCTGGAAGCAGTTTGTTCTCGAATACAGTTTTTCCGCACGCCCCGCTCTTGGAGTTGTGTGAATTAGATTTTGTTTAAGAAACGTTCGATATTCGGGAAGACACCTGCAAAAAATTTCTTTATGCTGCCTTTCTTTCGATAGTGAATGGTGTTCTAGGAAGGCTAGGCTTGAAACAATTTAGTAAGTTTCTGTAACAATTGAAGTAGGCACAGCGGAGTCTCTTAAAGCACGTTCAGGCCGATTTCCAGTTGGGGCCTGTTTCCATACACCTCTCTTTCTCTGGCATCAAACTCATATGATTGGTGTTCCCTTGCGATCTGCTCCTATTTCCGGATTTCGTCGTAACAAACGGCTTCTGCAGCGTGTGGCCCAGATGCGAGCAGTTTTGGCGACGGCTTGACTATAGCAACCGCCCGTATCCGCCTCAAGGCCCAATCTAACATTTCCATGCAAGGGTTGGCAAGACCGTATTTAGGATCGCAAGATAGTGCCTTCAACGACGTTTCGTAAGTACTACATGCATTGATTTTCAGCTTGCTTGTTTCATTTATCAGTAAATGGCTATTGCCTAAAAATAAACAATTACACGAACACCTTCAATTAACAAACTGTACGCGATAAATACTAACTTGTTTGTAACATTAGAAGCGTTAGTATTTAATCAGTTTAATCTTGTATGTACCTAATACCCACTTCCACTTTTTAATAATTCATAATATTTGTGTGCCATGATTTGGGTGACTCCAAACTCAATTATTTGTTAATTATTCATTCTTGCCCTAGTTAAGCCTCCAGCTTTACTTATACTGGATATTTGTTACACTATTGTTCAATACTAAAAGTCTAGTTCATGTTATTGGTTTATGATTTTTTTGAGGTGTACTACGATCCCTCAGAAACCTGCTAATGTTATTTTGAGATTTAGGTTGAGGTAAGAGGCTTACAAGGTAGGTGGTGATTTGTTTTGTTAGCTGGATTTGTTTTTTGTTGTGTTTAACAACAGACTCCCAAAATTTTGTTGCTTCATAGATTGTATTTAATCGTAAGGATTGCTACCTAGTCCTTACCCACACCATATTTTCTGCCGAGAGTTAGAACTAGCTACTAGGGCTGTGCCTCCCCTTCGTTTAAGGGTGGTACAACGATATGAATTGAGTTAGGCTTTAGAAGCATAGCTGTATGCATTTTAGGCTTTAATACACGACAAAATAGTTGCCATTTTCGGAATTCGAATTTCGAAATAATATGAAATAAAATGAAATTTGTAAATTTCTACACGTTTAGAATTGTCAAGTGCCTTTTTTTATGATAGGTATATGGCCAGTTTTTTCTTCGCTTTGTTCTCAGTTAGCGTATAAGTTATCACCCCATATTTTTTTAGTGACCCTATGCTGCGCCAGCATTTAGTGCAAATTCGAATTGTTTCATATTGCTTATAGGATTCTCGAGTTTTTAGGTTGCATAAGGTAAGTTGGCTTTCCGTTTTTTTCTGCGTTTATCTTTTACATCTTGGCGGAACGACGGTGTTCTACTAGTGCCTTTGTTACTGTTTATTGTGACCATACGCGTACTTAAGGCTTTATTTGCAGCACTTTCTATATTACTTGTTATTATTTCCCAGCTGTCGTCATTCATCTTCCCTGCTAGTCTTTTCTGATATAATTGTTTGGTTGCTGTATGCCACATAGTCTCTACGTAATTTTTTTCTGTTGTTATTGTTTGCATCTGCTTTTTAGCTTCATTATCAGTCTAATTTTCACTAATACTAAGCTGTACTGGGTCTCTGCATTTGCAGAGTTTAAGGTCCTAACTCGTAGAACCTGGGTAAGATGTATCTTTCTGTTAGTAACTATAAAGTCCATCATTGATTTGTGTCCACTGTTATTTTCATACGTATATTTACATTGATATTTATGAGGAAAAAATGTATGATTTATCCTTCGTTCATTGTAGGCACAAAAGTTGATTATCAGTTCTCCATTTGCATCAATATGTTTTTCGTTAAAGTTGCTTAACTTCGTTAACCACTTTCTTGCCAATACGTGAAGTCTTCTAGTAGGATCATGTTTTTTTCAGTAGATATAGAGTCCAAGGTGGTCTGTAGGTTTAGTATAGAACATTTCTCTCCTCTCTATCGGTTTACAGTCTTCAGGGTTATAGATGGGAAGAACGTGCAGTTTTTGATGCTCCATTATGATTTTTATATACAATATTTTTTCCGAAATGTATTGGCAGCTTTCTATGTGGTCCTAATACTTCTTTTGGATAAGTATATTTTCAAGTGTGTGCCTATCAAATTACAAAATGGGCATTTGCCTAAAAATTCGGGGTCTTGCAACCCAACCGTAGGTAGGGCTGTAAATGTCGCAGTCAGCGCAGCAAATTCTACTTTTTACGCTTATTATACAAACAATTATTGTCTACAATAATGGTACAAAGCTAACTTTTGCGCTTGTCAAAACGTGATGCAAAGTTGACGTTTGCCGAAAAGTGTCACTTTACCGCTTAAATACGCTTGGTTTAGTTAAGATTATCATATTGTTGCGGTGATTAAACCCTTGTAGTTCTATTTTCTCTATTTGAATTGCCGTCGGACCCCGAAGATCAATTTCTATCGGACCAGAATCACGCGTCACCCATAATATTTTCGTCGGTATTGGTTTCGTCTCAATGCTGGCTTATTTCCAACTATTGACCAAACTTCTTGAGCACTGGAGGGTGCCCCAGGTTGTTGTCGAACTCCTTGGGCCATCCCGTTAACCTTTCCGGTTACCCCTTCCTCCTTTAAGCTAGGATTCCGAACATATTCATTGAGATAACCGTTTCAAAATGGTTGACGTCGCTACACTTTCGGGATATTTAAACTGAGTTAATGCTATAATCGTCCGATGGTGTAAGTCAGTGTTGAATCAAGGGGGGTGATCGGGGGGAAATTCCCCCCCGGGCCGTAAAAAATTTCCCCCCGGAACCATTACCACTTCATATTCATGTTTCTTTATCTATCAGAGAATGGGTGGATTGTGCAAGAATAGGTAAAAATACCCCCCGTACGTTTCAGTTTCCCCCCCGGAGTAATCAGTCTGAATTCAACACTGGTGTAAGTAAGAGCTATTAGAAGGTTGCAAGCGAGTGGTTCACGTGGTGTAAATAGCTTGCTGACGTGCAGTACTCCAGTATGCGATTTTGGTTGTCTGCATTTCTCTAATACAGCAATTACTTTGTTCTTTCCATTTTTATTACGCGGCTTCTTGCAGTTGCTTTTCGAATATGTAGTAAACTTCGACAATTTGTTTTTGAATGGCTATTTTTGTAAAATTTTTGAATAGTGTGAAAATGAAATTAGGATTTTGTCAATAAAAGAACTAACAACAGACACATAATAGTATTTTACATTACAAGCTAGGTAAAACAGTTTTTACTGGCTATAGGATTGGGATTACTGGCGAGCCGTTAGGCGAGCCTGTCATATCCTCGAGCCAGTAAAAATGGTTACCTGGTGTGTATTGTTGAATATTTTATTTGTTCCTCACTTGTAAATAACTAGAAATTTACCGTTTATTCAAAATGTCAAACTGACAAGCAACTAAATTCATCAATGTGACAAATACTAAGGAAGACGCACGCTTGTAAAACATAACTGGCTAGCCAGTAAAAAATTTACTGGCTAGCCAGTTATGAAACATTTTCAAGGTGAATACAGTGACTTGATAAATTGATGTTTACAAGTGAGGAACAAATAAAAGCTGTTTCCTTGCCAACTGTGGGTAAAACTTACGCGAAGCTTTTTATTTACTTACCTAGAAGTTTATTGTTACATGTTTGTTATAGGTATTTAGAGTAGGTATAATGTAGGTAAGCAGATGATTGATTTACTAATAATGACCAATACTTTCAGCCAACACCTGATCGTTATTCATTTTAGTAGTATGCGTTTCTAAACAAGTAAAATATGACTTGACTATAAATATCTTTTAGCTTTAATTCTCTTTTAATAGCAGTAACTTAAAGTACTTTTCCAACATTAGGCTTGGGTGAGCATTTATCTTTAAAAAATCATTGATTCTATCTAGAAATATAGCTTTTTGTTGATTCTAACTATATCTGTTGTTTCTTTCATATTAAGGGTATAGCTAGAGATTGTATAATTATGTAATAAGAGATGAGCCATTGGATCCGAACATCAAGGCCCATTTGGTTAAGAACAATACATTTCATTTATTTTATTTGAAACAAGTATGCATCAAGTATAAAATCGGCAAAATCAAGTACTCCATGGTTTGTGGGTCCAAAACAAATCACCTGCATGTCCCAAATCTTGCATATATAGGGACTCTAGGTGTAGCTAATATACTGTACTAATATACCATACTTACGTAAAAATAATTAAATATATGTATAAATACATTTAACAATGTTGTGATTTTAGTGAATTTGGAAATTACTCAAGTAAGTAGGACTTGAGGGAAAATATCACTGAAGTCGTACTCAGTGGCTAGCACCTACCTGTAGTTCTTGGTGTTATACAGAAATAGTTTCATCTTCAAAATCGATAATAAAAACGGACACATTGGCTTTAGGAATATCGATAAAAATGTCTAATAGTTTTAGAACAATTCCAACACTGCCGTCTCTAGCTAAAGCTCTACTTAACGTTAGTGTCTTTTCAAATTGATAGATAGCTATGTTTCTAGTAAATGAAATAGATTGTATCATTTGCTAAGTAATGCTTTTGAATTATGAATACCTATAATTTTTCATTGATTCCTATATTACTTTGCACATATTACGAGCAGTAGCCAAAATTATTAGATATTTATGGCACTTTGTGTTTAATGGAAGCGTAATCATTTCTTCAAAAAATTTCAGTGTGAGGTAACTCTATAACCTTTCATTCGATATTCGTGAGCAATTGCAGGTAAATGGTTGAATTATATTGTCTGTTTTAAATGCTAACGCTGCAACTGCCGTTGCGATTCGGGTCAACAGGCAATTGTGGTCAGAAGGGGCATCGGCGATGTAATGATGTTTCTTAATCTTTGTTGTCGTCAGCGTGGCTAAGCGGTTAGGGAACTCGGCTGCGGTGCCACGGTACGAAGTTCAATCCCCACATCTGGCAACTGGCGGGCAGCTCACCCAGTCGTCTTAAAAATTGGGTACCGAAACCACGGCTGTGGAAGTAGGGAAAGTAAGGCAGTCGTCGAAGGCATGATGCTAACCACATCACCCAGTATACCGTTAACGGTGTGCCAGATGACCGTGTTTCGGAAAGAAATATTTCGGCGGCCTTGGCCGGCAGAATCTCAGGCCATATTCCTACGTGTGGAATGAAGTGCCCTTACTTTAGTCTTTGTTAATGCTGATGTAATCGATTTGATTTCTTAAGACACTATTTGATCTATCTCCGGGGACAGAATTGTATGAACATCTCTTTTAGTCTTTCTCCTTTTTCATTTCTGATGCCAAGATAATGCTCATCAGAAATTCTCTTCTACTTTAGAACTTAAGTCCAGTATTAGAATCGTGATAACCCTGTTCTTAGTTTGTAGCATTACTTTGGTCAGTTTGTCAGAGAAGACTGCGATCTGCAAATAAGTGGCAACAAAAATGGAAAGAAATTGCTCATACTTCCAATAACTTATATTACCTTCTTCATCCATCCTTACCGGTAGATATACCTTATATATTTAACTATCAGACCCCTAAAAAGTCCTCCGCAACAATAACTCGGCTAAAATGTAACCATGGTAGATTTCCAGCCCATTTTGCCAAGTTGCATATAGTTCCCTCAGCCGTATGCCCTTATGGTGATGATTCTGTGTGTGACATTAATTATATCCTTTTTGGTTGCTCGAACAATAAAGATGAAATTGAAATCCTTTACAAGATATTGATAGACAGCAATATACAATTACCAATTAACATTGCCCATTTACTTTCACTTAATGAAAAATGTATTTATGAATTAATATGTAACTATTTATTTAAGGTAGACCAACTAATTTAAAAGAATAATTTTTAATATTAAACATCTGTGGCAAATGGATTTATTTCCATGCCATCCCTTCCCCCCCCCCCCACACACACAAGTGATATTGCGCAACTAGCACTCAGAGCAGGATGATAACATTGGATAATCACCAGAGTGCAGCCTCGCACCCCAAATATTAAGGTTAGGAAGTGATTATAGAAGCGAAGTCAAACGCAGTTGAATTCGGACTCGTTTATTCATAGTTAGTAACGCGTTTATATACTACACAATAACTATAAGCTTGTCGTAGGTTGAGTTGACGTTAGCACGGAGGCTCTGGCTTGACACCAGTGCTGAGTTTGCATTCCTCACGATGTAGGGTAAAATGCATATTATGCAAATATTATATTTATCCACAATTACTGTAAAGCAAACAAGATATTTTGCGTGGCACATAAAACTTATGCCTCTTTCCACTACTTAGCAAGCTAGAATAATTTTAAGAAGTCTGCTGTTTAAGACATCTCAAATATTCAAACAGAAAAACACCACTAATCAAGTGATATTGATATTCAAATTCATTAAAACCCCTCACCACACAAATATTTAACAACTGCTAAATACGTATTTCGACAGCCACGCTGTCATCATCCTTAGCTACGAAAAACACAGCAAAAGAAGCAACGATATACTCGTGACCAAATCACAAATGGAAGTGGGCGATGTCCTCGCATTTTACATCTATTTATACTGTCTGACCCGGAGGGCGTGGCCGAGGGCCAATGAACTAGGCCGACGGTCAATGTTACTTCAACAAATCATACAGGACGGAGGACGGTATTGGTCCGCCATCTTTGTTCAAAAGTTTAATATCTCGGTTCTTAAAAATGGCCAAGCTTTCAAAGGAATTTAGTTGTTATGTTGAAGTTAACGACTTTACAATTTTTAGGTCATCCTTTTTTATACTATGACCCGTTTCGAAAATATGTTGGGCAATACTCGATTTTTCGAATCTGTTGAATCTAAAATGAGCTAAATGCTCTTTAAACCTAGTACCAAAATTACGACGGGTTTGCCCAACATATTTAGAATCACAATTGGAACATTTAATTTCGTAAATTCCAAATCTCTCTAGAGTCCCCAGTTTCTCTTTTGGATTTCCCAACACATTTCTAATCTTGTTGTTTGAACCATACACAACTTTATGGCCCGATTCTTTAACACTTTAATCGCCACGTGAAGCTAACGTGCATCTCTATCTTTTTATTTACAGCGCCGTGTGATGCTAACTTGCATCTCACGTTGAAAAGTTTTCGTGGCCGTGTGATTCACGGTAGCTTCTCATTGTGCGTAACTTTACATGCTTTGCCTAATGCACGTGGCCTCCTATACCCAACAACACATTTACCCCTTGGATAGCGTATTTGGTTGCCTATTTATAGGCGTTTCAATATTAGATATGTTTTATTGTTTCTTCTACGTAGTGGCCCTTGAGACCCATTTCTGAATTTGTATTGCGGCGATTAACGTGTTAAAAATGTTTGCTAGGCCCTTTGTAAGCGAGTGAAATGAAACTTTAATGTGCTTGAGTCCTTCACTTCTAAGACTGACGAAAGTTGTGGAATTTCGAACGTGCAATATTCTTTTTTGTTTCCTAATCAAATTATTGATAATTTTAGAAGAGAAACCATTGTACACAGCGATGCTTTTTATAGTCTGAAATTCAGTGGTATATCGATCTCCGTTTAAAGGAAAGGTTAACAGTCTATGCACTAAGAAATTTAGGGCAGTCATTTTGTGTTGAAAACAATGGTTTGAATCCGCTAAAATGAATCTGTTTACATTGGTTTCTTTTCTATAAACATTAAATTCCAACTTATTTTTATTTCTTATTACTAAGGTATCTAGAAATGGCAGTTGTAATTCGTTTTCCATTTCATATGTGAATTTTATGATAGGAAATTTGGAATTTAACTGATTCAAAAAATTATCAATACTACATTTAGATAAATCAAAAGCAGCAAAAATGTCGTCCACATACCTAAACCAAATCCTTTGGAAATACTCTGTGTTATTCTTAAATTCAGTTTTGAATTTGACATAAAAAAGTTGGCAACGAAAGGGGAAAGGCTGTTTTCCACTGCTGTTCCTTCGTGCTGTTTATAGAATTTTCCATCTATTTGAAAGCAATTCAGGGACATCCAATGTGTAGTTAATCTAACTAATTCGCCAATTTTGTTTGAATCCAAATTATTATCCCTAAGCAATTCCCCCAGATAAGTCATAGTTTGTGGGACTGGTACGTTTGGAAACAAAGAACACACGTTAAATGAAACTAGAATCTCGCTTTCACCAAGTTCCAAGTCTTTAATTTTATTTATAAACTCCAACGAGTTTTCGACCGAGAAATTATTTTGAAGTTTTGGCAAGTTTCTAAATTCATTGGTTAACTATTTAGATAGGAGGTAAGTCGGGGAGTTAGTACCAGAAACAATAGGTCTCACCATTGAGATTTATCGCTGGAGCACAATTTATTTCTAAATCCATCTAAATCAGAAATAATGGTGTTTGTCAGAAAGCACCTCTGCAATAATATACAAAACATCGAAATTACAATTAACAACACCATAGTTCCTCAAAAAGACAGTGTAAAAAATTTAGGATTGCTGCTGGACAATTCATTTAGGTTCTCCAGTCACATCTCCAAAAACATTCAAAAATCTTACGCTAATTTAAGGAAATTATTTCCCCATAGGCATTACTTTTCTACTAAAACTAAAACTTTACTCTGTGAATCATTAGTCTTGTCTCAATTTACTTTTTGTAGTCCATTATATAGCCCATGTCTAAGTTTTATCTACAAGAACAGAATTCAGAAAGTTCAAAGCTCCTGTCTGAGGTATGTGTATGGTATTCGCAGATTTCAACGTGTGTCTCACAAGCTTGCTCAGATTGGTTGGATGAATATGCAAAATCGGTTCTACTTATGGTCTGCGTGTCTATTTCATAAAATTGTTCTATTTAAAACTCCTCCTTATCTCATGGAAAAAATTTCATTTCGAACGGACGTTTATAATATCAACATCAGAAATAAAAGAACAATCACTCCGCCGGCGCACACAACTGCTCTGTATGAACGCTCGTTCTCGTATAATGTTTCGAAGATATATAATTCACTACCCAACTCATTGAAAACGTTAACTCCAATAGCTTTTAAACGTCATCTATTTGAAATTTTATTCTCGCGTCAAATTTAGTTATTACTGAAGCACTATGCTACTTTGAACCCTACAGTGTTTTTTCTGTATAGTTTTTCAACCATAACCACTAATTTAAAAAAATTTCTTTTGTATATAAATAGTGAGTAATTATTATGATCAGCCTCATTGAATAATAATATAATATATTGTAATTTAATTTATAAGTTTAGGAACTTAATGTATAAATGAAATATATATTGGTAAGGTTTAAGTGGTAGAGCAGGGTGTACGGTAAAGTACCTACACTACTGAACTTCACCTTGTGATTCTTTTCTTTTCTCTTCTTTTTTTTTATCTCTTTCATTATATTCATTATATTTATGTACAAGAAATGAAAAGAATAAAGACGTTTATTATTATTATTATTTTGCCTGGCTTATGTATCTTAGGTAAACAATACATTTTTGGCATTTCTGGATTATGTATAAGAAGTCAGCTTATATCTAAGGGCTGGAGTAATTAATAAGTGTGGGACAGGACTTCATTACATCTTGTGTTTTAACAATCATGCTCCTTAGGAGAGGCTTTTTTAATGTTTTGTAGGGTCCATTGTGAAGCAATGTACCTACTCTATCAAAATAAACCTGTTTATCTAAAATAACAAATTACCTTTGTCAGCCTTTAGACACTCTGAAAAATAGATTTTGACCTTGTAAAAATTAATACAAGCAAGAAATTTGGGAGAGCATTTACCTTCTTATTGAATATACTGAAAGTTTCCTAAAATTTAAACTTTGCTACGGCCGTCATGTTGAAAAAGTGCGGCTCATTTTTTTTGTACATAATTCCTTAACCGTTGCATATACAAGAAAAGTTCAAATACACAATTTAGGGCATAATAAAATAAACAGTTTCTTTTATAACCAGTTTTCCTCCAAACCTGACGGTTTTTGAGTATGAGCTATAGAATGTTTTTAATGTTTGAAAAAATATGCATTTTGGACGAAATACACTGTAAAATACTGCCTACAATGTCTTCAGTCAAAGTTAGACATAACTAAATAGAATTCAGATAAGAAGGGAGGTAAAAGGCATAGTTGCCAGCTTCAGGCAGTTGGCTCTAAATTAGTACGCATTCTTACAGGCCGAAATCGACGTTACGACATGAAACCGTGGGCTTCCCATTCGCCGAACTTTTTCGCCGGATTCTGACTCGTCGGAGTTCGTTTCGCTGGGTGATTATTTCACCGGAAAGCTATTCGCCGGATTGTAGGGTAGGTGTCATATAACGAAATTCGGCAAAGTACTGTGTCTCGTTCTAGCCTGTTTAGGTTAGTTGTAGTCTTTGATATTTTTTTCACTAACACGGCCAGTGTTGTCCCCACGATCAGCATAGTGTCCTCGATCTTGATATCCGGCGAAATGCATTCCGGTCAAAAGACTTCCGGCGTGATGAATTCCGGTAAAAATAATCCGGCGAATAGAAACGGAGCCCATGAAACGACACAAAATCGAGAAATTCTTGCATAAATTGACCCAATTACGTTACGATGGGCTGTAACAAAATTTGCCGGTTCACTCAATGGAGAAGGGGGGGGGGGTTCTTTACGACCTTAAATAGGGCTACGATTCGATAAACGAAATAAAGATGTTAAATGCTAGACGCCATCACTTTACTTACCAAATCGGGAGAAACACAAGTGAGCTCACACAGAAAGTGGAGATGTACCAACAACCATCCAACGAACAGCTGAGTTGAACTTACCTTACTCGCATTTGCTTATAGCTGACTGAATCCCTTTCCAGAACAAAATATACCGAATCCACATGCAAACGTTATACATTTACTAAAGAAAAGCACAACTAATTAAAAAAGAACTATATTAACGTAGAAATATGTATGATTAATGAAAATCAAATGGATTACTCGAAGAAAAAGGTTAGTGTTGTTAATTGCGCAACGTTTAAAGTAAATACAGGCGATAAACTTGACGACCAACAATCTACTTACTTACTTACTTAGTCCTATGCCTTTTTACCGTTAAGTGTAAGGCGGGTGGGGTTGAGTTTGCTCCGTTGATGGCGTTTTCCACTTTTCTTTCCATAGTTTCCTATCCTGGGTCACTTGTTTTATTCCTGCCCATTTTATTCCCTTGCTCGCTGCACCCTCACGTATACCCTCCTCCCACGTTTTCCTGGGTCTTCCTCTTTTATTTTTTCCCGGCACTCGCGTTTCATACACTCTTTTTGTTATTCTGTCCCTTGTCATGCGGCACACATGCCGAACCACCTTAATTGACCTTCCGTTATTTTCTCCGTTACGGGCTCCATCTGTAGGTTTTTCCTGTATGTATCATTTCGAATCCTATCTTTTTTCGTTTTATTTTCTATCCGTCTTAGAAACCGCATCTCCATTGCATTTAGTCGTGTTTTATGCTTTTCTGTTAAAGTCCATGTTTCGCTGCTATACATTATTGTCGGTCTTACTACTTTTTTAACTACTTCTGTTTTTATTTTCCTAGGCACTTCTTTCTTCCCCAAGAAGGTCGTTTTCATCATATTGTATATTCTTCCTGTTTTTCCCATCCTGTCGTTGATTTCTTTGTCTATTTTACCATTGTTCTGTATTATTGATCCTAGATATTTGAAACTTTCTACTTGCTCGATTTGTTTCCCTTGTAGTTTTATGCTGTGCGTTTTATTCTCTCTCGCCACTACCATACTTTTTGTTTTCTCAATGTTTATTTTCATGTTTATTTTCTGTAATTCTTTTTCTAGCACCTCCAGGTTATGTTGTAAATTATTTTCAGAGTCGCTCATTATGGCCATGTCATCTGCAAACATGAGTTCATTTATTTCTGTTTGTTCCATCTGCCAGTATCCCAATTTTAGCGTCTTCATCTTTTTCTTAGCATTTTAATTGCTTCATCTAGCACTATTGAAAACAGAAGGGGACTCAACACACATCCCTGCTTTACTCCTATCTCTGTTACAAACTCTCTTGACTCTTCATTGTTCGTCCTTACTATGTTTGTGTTATTTCTGTACATTGATTTTAGTATTTCTATCGTTCTTTTATCTATCTTTCTTTTTCTTAGTGCTTTCCATATTTGTTCTCTATGTATCCTGTCAAAGGCTTTTTCGAGATCTATGAAGCACATGTGTATTTCCCTTCCTTTATTTATCAATTTTTCGCTGACTTGTCTTACGGTAAATATCAAGTCCTGGGTGCTTCTCCCCTTCCTAAAACCGCATTGGGTATTTTCTATTGTATTTTATATTCTATTCCTTATTCTTTCCTCGATTATTCTGGCGAATACTTTCGCTGGGACGCTCATTAACGTTATCCCTCTGTAGTTGTCACATATTCTCTTATCTCCTTTTTTATGTATGGGAAGTAAGATTCCTACATTCCATTCTCTTGGTATTACCGTGGTCTTCATTATTTCGTTTAGCAGCTCTGTAAATTTGGTTATTCCTTCGTTTCCCATATACTTTATCATCTCCGGTGTTATTTTGTCCCTTCCTGCTGCTTTTCCTAGTTTTATCTTCTGTATGGCCTCCCTAACTTCTTTCTCTTTGATTTCATCAGTTCCTTCACTTTCGTTTAACATTTCTTGTTCCTCCGTTGTGTAGTCTTCTGCTTTTGTTAGTTCTTCGAAATGCTGTCCCCATCTTTCCATTATTTCTTCTTCTTCTGTAATTATGTTTCCGTCTTTTCCCTTTATGTTCATCATATTATATTCCTTTTTCTTCCTAAGTTCTTTTAGGGTTCCATAAAATAGTTTTTGGTTGTCTCTAAAGTTTTCTGTCATCTTTTCACCAAATTTTATCCACGACTCTTTTTTTGCATTCTTGATCTCGTTTTTCACCTCCCTTCTTTTTTCTTTGTATTTTTCGTATTCTTCTGTCTTTTTTGTACTTAAGTATCTTTCCCATGCACTTTTTTTCTCTTTTATTTTAGCTTTTATATCTGAATTCCACCATTCTGTATTTTTCGTGCTTTTATTCGTTATTCTCCTTTTCCCGCAGCTCTCCGTAGCTGCATTTAATATATTATTTTTGAGCTTTTCCCATTTTTCTTCTACACCTTTTATATCTTCCGCTTCTCTACATTTTTCATTTAGTATTTCCCTATATCTTCTTTGATATTCGGGTTCTTTTAATTTATAGTTCTTTATATTTTCTTGAGTCTTCTTTCTTCTTTTGTCTATTTTTTCTGTTTTTTCCTTTGTTAGGTCCATTTTTACCAAGTAGTGGTCGCTTCCTATTTCCGCTCGTGTTGTTACCTTGACATCTTTTACTTCTTTCCATTTATGTTTACTTATCAGAAAGTAGTCAATAATTGACTTCTCATTTCTGCTTTCCATAACCCTTGTGTATTTGTGTATATCTTTGTGCTTAAATTTCGTGTTTGCTATCACTAGGTTGTTTTCTATACTTATGTCTATTATTCTGTCCCCGTTATTATTTTTTGTCGTTTCTCCTTCTTTTCCTAAGTACTCTTCTATTCCTGTATTCTGTTTTCCTACACGCCCATTTAAGTCACCCATTACAAGTATATTTTCTCCTCCATCGTCTATTGCTTTTTGTAGCTCCTCAAAGAACTTATCTTTTTTTTCCTTTTTTGCATCGTCGTTCTCCCCGTATGCTATTATTACATTCCATATTTCTTCTCCTAATAGCTTCATTTCAATCTTTAATAGTCTTTCATTTATGTATTCTTCATTTATAATGTATTTTATCATATCTGGCCTTATTATTAGCCCTACTCCACCTCTTGCTCCTTCCGTTTCTTTCACTCCTGACCAAAATAGCCAGAATCCCCTATGTAATTGCTTCAAACCACTCCCTTTCTTTTTGGTTTCTGTAATTCCTAGGACTTTTATTTGCTGTTTTATCATTTCTTCCACTAATTCTTCTTCTTTTCCTGTGATGCTACTCACATTCCATGTTCCTATTTTCATCTTTTCGCATTGGCCTTTCTCTTCTTTTAGCCTTTCCTTTTCTTTCCCTTCTCTTTTGCCTTCCACTTTGTTTTGGATTTTGTTGTGTATCTTGGGTTGTTTGTCGTCGTCCGTGTCCTTCGCCAGTTTCGTCTTAATTTTGGTTCGGTTATTTTTTGTTAACAGTTTTTTGTTATCTCTATAACCCCCTTTTCTTCATCATCCCAGACGTACTCCACTCCATCTATGTTGATTTTCTTATAGCCGATTTTTGTTCTGCGTCCCTTACTTCTCTCTTCTTTTGCAATTTTCCTTATTTCTGCCTGAATTCCTCTTTCTTTTGGCGTCATGTCGTTATCGATATATATATTTGTTCCTTTTAACTTGTGTTTATTTTTCATGACTGCCTGTTTATTTTCCCAATCCATCATCTCGACCAGATTCACATTCATGCCTTTTTTATCTTGCAGTAATATTACTGTCTTCACTTCTGCTTCCACTCCTAGTTTTTCTGTGAGAAATTGTTTTGTTGCTGCTTCCTTCTGGTCTACAGCAAATTTTACTCCTTTGATTACCAACCTACACTTTCGTTTTTCTTTTCTATCATTTCAAACTTATTTTCAAGTTGGTCAATTCTTTTTATGAGTTGCTTTTTTTCAGTTTCCCATTTTTCCTCTCGTTTTACCATTTCTTCGCGTAATTTTTGGTTTTCTTCTGTGCTTTTCTTAATTTCATCCCTCATCGTTCTAATCAAATCTTTTATTTCCTTTAGTTCTCCCATTTTGCCTTCACTGTCTGTTATTTCCGTTTTTTGCGTTGGCGATCTAATTATTTTTTTGCTTCTCTGATAAATCTCTGCTTCTTTTTCTTCACTACTATTTATATCCCTATCCCTTTTCAATCTCGTACTCATTTATGCTAGTCTATTTGATAGCGTTTATTTTATTTAACACCCTTGGTATATCTGAACGTTTTGCACGTTTAATAAAAGATAGTCGCGCATCGGAATATTCGCGTTATCTCCCGTCTGCAACCGCGTGCTGTCGCCGGCACCAGCCAGATGCTTGACCTTCGGGCCCGCTGAGGAAATCGCCGCGTTTGCTTTCGCGTTTACTCACGGTGCTTTATGGAACCCCTTCTAAGTCTAAATATTAAGATATCTTCTCCTTATTATGCTCGCTACTTCTTTTCTATTAGTTTGTTTTGTTATGTGAAAAATAAAACCGCGTGACAAGGCTCGTACACGAGTGATTTATCGCCGCTGGTCAATTTCCCGTCCGTCCGCTTTCACTCCACAAACTCAAACTCTACCAACAATATGTATGATTAATGAAAATCAAATGGATTACTCGAAGAAACAGGTTAGTGTTGTTAATTGCGCAACGTTTAAAGTAAATACAGGCGATAAACTTGACGACCAACAATCTAACTGCATCAAAAACGGTAACAAATTTAATTTACACAATGAAACTACTTTGAAACTATAAATTTTGCTGGTAAACAACCAAATCCGACCCAATGACGGTAATTACTTTAATCTCATAACGTTAAGCTAAGTACAAACATTAAAAATTGAGGGTAAATACGGTAATAGCTATTCAAAGTCTTAATTTTTAATTAACAAGAACGCTGCGTAACATGGCGACACTTCGAAAATAACTTCACTGCACCTTGTGCGCTCGTTAAAACTATTACAAAGTGACAGAATACCTTTTGAGGAATTCAGCTGCTACGATGATGTCGTTCAGTGGAGCTGAAGGTCGGGTTTAAGCGATTGCCACAAAATACTTGAAGAGCTGCGGGAAACGGCATAGTGTGCGATATGTCAAACGGGTCTAGTCGGTGTTATCTCCCCAAGAAGGGTGGAACGAAGAACGTAACGATAGGCAAGGGGTACGGTACGGCACACGTAGTTTCATTACAAACAAATTAGCATAGAAGAGCCATCTAGAATCCGCCGTAATCGGCGTTAATTGGAGATGCCAGCTCCACGGTATGAAATTCCTCAGCTAATAACTTCATACAAAACGTCACTTAAACGACCAAGATTAGGCCGACAACACACATGGTGAAACTACCTAATAATGTCGACTTTGGCCTGCAAAGACCCTCACAGCCTGAATCCTGAAGCCAAAATAAACTCGCGTCTGTGCGACTGAACTCTCTCTCTTTCTTTCTCTCTCTCTCTCTTTAAATCATATAAAATGTAAGGATTGCGTCATGTTGTCGAAATTAGTTCAACGCTGACAGAATTTTGCGCGAAGAATAGAGGAGCCCCGGTAACCGAAACGGCGACGCTTCGGCGACGAAGGGTAATTAAAATAAGATGAGCCGACTTATGTCATCCATGCGGCACACAAATACATCTGAATTTAAATTGACGATCATAAAATATGCAGAGAAACATAACTAAACTATCAATTTGGACTTAAATTATGCGGGAAAATACTAATATTTGGAATACAAAAACGGGAATAATAAGCAAAGCGTTAAATGCAAAAATTGTCCTTACACATCCATATCACAAATACCTGATGTGTGATATGAATGATTCACAGCTGCTTCACTTCTAGGAGATAAAACTGTCAAGTAAAATTTAGAATATAATTGCCGTTTCCTAATCAAACGATTGTAGGAAAAATGTTTATACTTATCGAGCGACTGGGGCTTTGTTGTCCGAAGGCAAGTAAAAATTTTTCCACTGCAGCTGAAATGTTATTGTGAGATACAGTATCCGCAATAAATAATTTAATAGTCTGTTGTAGCTTTCGTTTTGGTATGTAGAAGATTGAGCGTTTGTATAGCCGAGCCTGGCCGAAGAAACCAAAGATGCATCTCATCTGCAATCACAAGATGGTTAAGAGAATTACTAGGTTCAAGTCTTGGCCAACAACAACCACTTATTCGAGAACCATCCTTTGCTTTCTCAGTAGCTCCTGATACGCTAGACACAGCTATTTATTGGGGAGGTTAGTCGTGTTCTGCTAGATCTCCAATAAAATAAGCTAAGTTCTTGTTGATTTGAATTTAATTAGTTAATGTTGATAACGGAAGTAGAATTGTCTTCCGAAACGTTTATGTTTTAATATTTTTCATTTTGTAATGTGGGGAAATACCCATACAAATGAGATGATTATTGAAGCACCACAAAGAACTTTGAGGAATTATCCAATTGCTTTGTTTTAGCGACAGTATTCTCACTTATAATACCATGAGTAGTCAAAGTTATGTCGACTATTTTTGCGGTGGTGTCACGAATGTCCATTGCGCTTGGTACGATTAGGACGAGTGCGCTAGCACGAGCCCTAATCCCAAGCGCAATGGACATGAGTAGTGATACCACCGCAAAAATAATCTACTTAACTTTGACTAAGAATGGTATTCGAGGGACTATTTAATGAACCAAACTAGTAAATCTAGCAACAAACTACGCAATTTCTATAGTAACAGAACACTAATATTGACTTTTTCTAATAAAAATCACATTTGTTTAAAATAGTCACTTGAATACCTTCTAGGAAGATATATCCACTGATATTTTTTTGATTGGTCAAGAAACGTCAGAATTCTGGATTTTTATTGGTCACTTTTTGACAGATGACAGGTGAATTGAATAGTCATTGATATTTATATCTGCTAATGTACTTCTACAGCTCAGAATTCAATGCCCATTCGATTTAGAGGAAAAATGGTAATAGCAAGAATTCTTCATTGTATTATAGTTTTGATTTGAAACTGCCTTTTGTATTTGCATGAAATACGGAATTATATAGAAAGAAAAGTTAATGAGCCCCCATTTTTAATATAGTGGTCGTAGTACCGCTTAGATTTTAGGGGACTTTTAGTATATTCATTACGAATGTCAATGTAACATCTTTACCAAATTCCTTGATTGTACCAATATTTTCAAGATTCATGAGCTACCAGAGTTTAAGCAGTGGCGGATTCTCCTTACGCAGGCGTGCCAGCATCTCAGCCGTCAACAGCTTATATAGCATTAAAAAAGTAACTATGATGTAACTGAATAGTATATTGTACAAGTTGAGAAAAATGTAGTTTTTCCGTACAAGACGCAAGCTTCTTAATCGAGACGAAGCAACGTGTAGCACATACTATTTTTTCACGTACTATAGGGAAATTCCCTAAAATTTTAATATAAAATATCGAAAATCATGTAAAATGTGCACTTAAAAATTAAACTATGTGTTGGTATGCAGAAAACTGTTGTTATGTATAAAAATGCACTTTTCTAAACGATTTGGCGTTATTATGCAAAAAAGTACCACCTTTCTAAACGATTTTGTTTTTATTAATACGGTACATATCCCTAGAGTACGTAAAAAATATTTCCTAGACTGGACATCTAACCAGAACAGCAGAACAGTAAAAGCAGTATGGGAATCCAAGGTACAAAGAAAAACACAAGAGGAAGGCCAAGGAAGACCTGAATGATGAAGTG
Source organism: Agriotes lineatus (assembly GCA_940337035.1). Lineage (NCBI taxonomy): Eukaryota > Metazoa > Arthropoda > Insecta > Coleoptera > Elateridae > Agriotes > Agriotes lineatus. Next base: position 39,522 of record CALNHX010003687.1, read on the forward strand.
GCGGCTATACTCAAGAAGCGAAAAGCAAGCTGGGCGGAGGCTAAAAAGACTGCGACAAACAAAAAGAAATGGACAAAATTTGTGTATGATGTGTAGTGTCAAATGTTAACCTTACACCCTATGGGTAGAAAGGTTTTTTGATTATATATACATATCCCTAGAGTACGTAAAAAATATTTTATTTTTTCTCCTACGTTTCTAGTATAATAAGGTTTTAAGTAATGAGATCCGGAAGTAGCTATTCAATACCGCTTAAAACATGTAAAACAACATTCACGAAGCATGTCAAAAGAACATGAATTATGTGTCAACACACTCGCTCCTATAAATTCACAGAGCGGCTGGCAGCTGATGAGGGTTATACGAAATAGGGCCCAAACTTATATGGCAATTATGAACGAAAACGCTAAAGCAGCAGAATTGATGTGAGCAGTTTTAATCTGATAAAAAGGCGTACTGCGCTGTAGCCGAGCATATAGTTAACTGGCGGGCTTAGTTACACACAGTGCTCCCAAAATGTAATGCCATCGGAGGGTTCCTAAAAGCAAATATGGTGCAATATTAGACATTGAAAATCAATGTATTCGAGCTCCGAGGACTTGATATTAAATTCGTTCCTGTCGGTATAACCTCTTGCCGCACAATGAGAAGTGAAGTCGAGCCTTTCCAGATTTGATACTTTCCACGCGTTAGGTACTCGTATAACTCGCATAACTAAGTGTTTTCAACATTAATTTTAAAGGTCTACTGTTACTTGAAAAGGTTAAAATAAAAAAACTTAGATTCAATTTCAACCCTCAAAATAAAGCTGGAACTCGTAATTTAGAAAAGATTTTGCTGTAGAAATTAACAGGAAAAACAAATGGATTTATGCATGTGATGCATGCTCTGTTCTTTCTATTATTAAATAAATTTCTGTTTTGTTTTTTAACACTTATGTAGTATTGCTACCAAAAAGCTGGGACAACTTTTAGATCCATTGGTCATGAATTTTAATTATTTTACTTGATTAAATGACGTTCACTGTTATGTAAGTAATTCAAACCTGTCACAAGTCATATAAAATTTTAGTATAAAAAGCTACAATATAAAACAATTATAAATTGAAATAAATCTGCAATTTGCCGAATAGTTTTCTAAGCAAGATATGATTCTCACTTTTGAAACTAGACTTACTCTAAGAATGATTGAAAGTGACTTTTTATACAGTTTTAAATTTATGAATATCTTAGTTGCCAAATAAAAATTCAAATTTACAATGCTAAAAAAACCTTGCTTTAGTTTGATTTGTAGCAAATGCACATTTAGGGTTGCGTTTGAATAATTGTAGTACATATATCTTCTTTTGAATTATTAAAATTAAAAGCAAATATGCTATATTTGGATTAAAACATCGCCGGAATGTAGATGAGTTATAAATTATAATTTTTTGCTTAGTAATTGTTAAAAATTAAGAGCCACCAACTATCACGAGCCGCCACAGAGTTTAAGAAAACAACTTTAGTATATTTAACACCATGAAATGTATGTACGTACATAAGTGATTCAACCAAATAACTTAAAAAATACGGTATGTAAACAACCCCAAATTATTATATGCAAAATAAACTAGGGATTTAACTAAACAGTTTAGCTATAAGTGATTGTTATATAAATAATACCAGCTTCGTTTCATTCAAGATAAATCTGAATTCAGATTATTCTTATATAAATTATTGCAAAAGATTGAATGGACAAATACGGTGATTATGCAAACACGGAAACATTTGACTAAATAAGAGGGATCGGAATCGATTTGGCGAAGTGCAAGGGATCGTTTATATTTCCGGACTAGGCACCTTGTTAGCTATATGCTCCCTAATTACCTTTTTTCAATTGCGTGTGTCTCCGAACATTGCATGATGCGAATTTACAAAACAGTTTATAATGTAATTTTTTTATAAAGTCTGGTGAGGTTACACTAAAAAAACAAAATAAATAAATTGAATGTCGTGCCGTTACTCGGCTATAGGGTAGTGTGACTTGAATAAATTAAACCGTGCCCTTCACAGTTTAGATCCGATAAAAGTAAGCAAGAAACCGCACTTGAGAGAAAAATAGAAGCCTCGACTATAGAGTGAATTAAATCCATGCTAAGAAGCAGAAATCTCTACCACGATTGATAGCGTCTTAGCAAATGTGGCCGCAGTAAATGGCTGTCCACAAAGCCAAGTATTATCACTTTTGCTGTGGTCAGTAGTTGTCGATGGCTTTCTGGGGAAGATAAGTAATAGTGACTTTGATGTACAAGGTTGTGCTGCTGAGCTTGTGATTATAATAGGGGAAAAACATGAAAAGGTTATTTCAAGCCACCCAGAAATCGCCCTAAATCTATTCAAGAACTGGTGCTCGGATAAACAATTAAGCGAAAATTCGAGCAAAACAACTATTATTCCATTTACTCTTAGACGAAAACTGAATCTGACGGCTCCCGAGGTCAAATATTTGAGAATTAATTTCATTTTGACAATGGGCACTATGGCCATGCCAAAGGGTTTTTGCTAAGAGTTGGGGGATGAAACCTAAAATTAGCTGTTGTCATACAAAATGGTTGTGAGACACATGATTAGCTACACTGCATTGATGTGGTAGCCTAAAACTGAACAAGCTACAACAATAAGCAACCCCAAAGAGAAGTACAGAGATTTTATTGCCTGGGAATACCAGGGCATCTGTATATGAGGAGCGTAGCAACATTGAGCGCTACAAAGCTGGAACAGGCCACATCTTTGAAACTGAGAGACCTGGTTGGCTATTTAAGGATTCCGAATCTTATCCACTCGGAATCCTTGATACACATATATTACACCATCCCTATTTATATTAAATTCAAAACAATAAGTCCTTATCTTACTGATGCTGCATTTAAAAAATAATTTTAAAAACACGTATTAGTCTTGACAGTCGCTGTCATTTAAATGTCACCGTTAGAGCCCCTCTACTTACAAAAGAGGGGCTATAGTCATCGTTACAGTGGCTATATACATATATAGTCACTGTAGTCATCGTTAGAGACCCTGTATACAAAGTAAGATAAGAGATGGGACCAGTGGAACCAGTTTTCAAGGATAAATTGATTAATTGCTATGTTTTTGAAAGAATGTTTTAAGATGTTGCCATTGCCAGACTGACATTAACCTAAAATGTCAAATTTCTAAATGTCAAACTATGAAAATAATAGTTCATTATTAATAAAAATTCCTTCTGGTTTTGATAAAGTAGGATATATATTATTATGCATTGTTTCTAGTTATTAATTACCAATTTACATTTCATTACAGTTTCTTTCTAAGTCAAAGACTCACATTTTAAAATGAATACTAAAACTGGCACTACACTGGATGAAGTTCTAACTCGCCCGTTCACATAGGTAAGCTTCTCAGAAAATTTCAATCCGACTTTGAAGATTCTGTAATAATTGAAAAGCTTTTTACCCTCCAATAATAATAGTAGTTCAGAAGTTAAACAAAATATGTTCCATTTAGCTGCAATAGTGGTTAAGTCCCTTTTAATTTAATGTCATTTCACTCAGATGGTAATAACTTTTCTGTTGTAATTTAAATTTCACATCCATCTTCACTTGTAATGCAGCATACCTTATGAATGATACATTTAATTTAAATAATATCCAGATATCCAGTGTATATTATGTGATGTAACAGTTGTATGTTTTAACTGGTGGTGTTGTAAAGGGCAACCAGAGGGTTGTTTATATCAAGTAGTAGAAAATAACTTGAATTGATAATCTGCGATAAATAGTCACGTTAAGGGTTAAATTCCCAATAATTGTTAAGAATAATATTTGATGATTTGATATGTAGTAGCAATATAGTATTCTCTAGGATCAAATTTGGCTATAAGTCACAAATATGATTCAAATATAAAATTCAAGATTGTTTGAGTCCATTTATCGTGGTATATTACTACTAAGCCAGTAAAACCAGTGAAAGTGAGTGTTGTGGTATGCTGTTGAACTGTCTATCCACATAATAGAGCTTTCAAAGAGCTACAACGGGCTTTGATTTGGTGGGGAACAACCCAAGGAGGTGTTTGCTGACTAGAATTTATCCAGTTAGGAGTTAAGATAACACATTCAGGTACAGGACAGACAATCAGAAGGTTAGTGCCCATTTATTATGAAATGTTAAGAAGTTATATAGCAAGTTTGGTGCGGAAAATCATGATTAATTGTAATTATATTTAGAAATTAATGTAGAAGAATTAATTTTCTAAATTTAATAGTGATTCGAGTACTCGAAGTTTTTCGACCATTATAATTTGAAATTTACATTTTGGGATTAGGTTATTTTTTAAAATATTTTTGTAATGTCAGTTCAAACTTCGATGTCTACTAACAAACTGAAAGTATGAATTTAATTTTGTGCAGTATATGAAACGTGTATTTGATTCATAAAGTCAAATAGCTGTTATATTTTAAAAGTAGTTCAGTCTTTAACTACAAGAGAAAGTTGTTAGTTAAAAATTTACCCATTTAGGTGGGAGTCAGGAATCCCATTACTTGTAAAACTGACTAGTCGAAGCTTTAATAATAGATTATATTATAAGTGAGAGAAATGCATCATTATTTGCGAGTGAGAATTTTGAATCACGAGTGCCCCAGCACGAGCGATACAATTTAGCTTATAATGGCATTTCCCTCACGTGTGATATACGACGTTTTATCTTACAGTAGCAATTCTCGTGTCTAAATAGTTTGCGTTGTCAGAATATGTCGCGACATAAATTTATAATTAGAGTCGCCTGTGATTCGTGATATACGTTTGGCAGTACTGAAGTGTATTGTCAGTCTATGTCAAATTTGAGGTTTGTAGGTTAGGTTTTGTTTGTTTTTTGATACAGACTGACACAAAACTTAACCTGAAAATTAAGAATTTGTATAGGTTGACAGTGCTGCCAACAATGCAGTAGTATAAATAATGTAAACTCACTTGTGAATAACACTTAATTTTAGTCACTGAAAACAGTTGTATAATGTATGGTAAGATAATAGTAGATTATATTATAAGTGAGAGAACTGCATCATTATTTGCAAGTGAGAATTTTGAATCGCGAGTGTCCCAGCACGAGCGATACAATTTCTCACGAGCTTATAATGGCATTTCGCTCACGTGTGATATACGACGTTTTATCTTACAGTAGCAATTCTTGTGCCTAAATAGTTTGCGCAGTCAGAATATGTCGCGAAATAAATTTATAATTAGTCGGCTATGATTTGTGATATACGTTTGACTGTACTGAAGTGTATTGGTAGTACTGAAGTGTATTGTCAGTCTATGTCAAATTCGAGGTTCGTAGGTTAGGTTTTGTTTATTATTTGACACAGACTGACGCAAAACTTAACCTGCAAATTACGAATTTGACATAGATTGACAGTGGTACCAACAATGCAGTAGTATAAATAATGAAAACTCACTTGTGAATGAAACTTCATTTTAGTCACTGAAAACAGTTGTATAATGTATGGTAATAGGCGCTACTGTAATATAATAGTATATTATACATCAAGGTAGCGAAGCGCAGTATTATAACCTGAGCGCATATTAGATACTGAGCGCGCAGCGCGAAGTATCTAAAGCGCGAAGGTTATAAGACGATTCGCTACCGTGGTGTATATACTTACTATTTTTTGCACTACCAAACGGCTTAATACCTAAATTCCCAACAAATTTCGAAAATATTTTAAATGTCAACCTGACAAGACAGCTCTTTAAAACGTCAAAATTAAAATAGTCATGTTTGGTAACTTAGCAATTTATTAGTTACCAAGGTGAAAATAGTTTATTTTACTTTCTCTCCCTTGGTGGAGAATAGTATGTTATACATCAAGGTAGCGAAGCGCAGTATTATAACCTGAGCGCATATTAGATACTGAGCGCGCAGCGCGAAGTATCTAAAGCGCGAAGGTTATAAGACGATTCGCTATAGTGGTGTATATACTATTTTTTGCACTACCAAACAGCTTAATACCTAAATTTCCAACAAATTTCGAAAATATTTTAACTATCAACCTGACAATACAGCTCTTTAAAACGTCAAAATTAAAATAGTCATATTTGGTAACTTAGCAATTTATTAGTTACCACGGTGAAAATTGTTTATTTTACTTTCGCTCCCTTGGTGGAGAAAATCAACTTCACGACCTAAAAATAGGCCAATAACAATGCGTTCTGAGACTAGTAGTGCAAAATAGTATATTATACATCAAGGTAGCGAAGCGCAGTATTATAACCTGAGCGCATCTTAGATACTGAGCGCGCAGCGCAAAGTATCTAAAGCGCGAAGGTTATAAGACGATTCGCTACCGTGGTGTATATACTATTTTTTGCACTACCAAATGGCTTAATACCTAAATTCCCAACAAATTTCGAAAATATTTTAACTGTCAACGTGACAATACAGCTTTTTAAAACGTCAAAATTAAAATAGTCATATTTGGTAACTTAGCAATTTATTAGTTACCACGGTGAAAATTGTTTATTTTACTTTCTCTCCCGTGGTGGATAAAATCAACTTCACGACCTAAAAATAGGCCAATAACGGTGCGTTCTGAGACTAGTAGTGTAATAGTTATTTATGTACCTAGAGCGAAAAATGATGCATTAGGCGTGAGTTCGAAAGTTTCGGGCCGAGCGAAGCGAGGTCCGAAAAAACTCGAACGGACGCCTAATGCATTTTTCGCTCGTGTTGCATACAAAATTTTTCCTACGACTGTAAAATTTTCGAAAATAGGTTTAAACTGGTGTTTTTTGCCATTTATAAATTTTCCAGCGACGTGCAAATTTTTACATCAGAATTGGATATTTTATCGCCTATTTCTTATTTTTCTTGACACTTAAACACCGACAATACACAAAATAAAGCACAAGTAACTTTAAATCGCGAAAAAAGGTTTAAATCGAATTCACAGTGACAGCTGTCAACTTTGACGTTTTCAAATAGCTGACCACTAGCCGACTTAGGTATATAATCATGAAAGCTTATATAAAATTTATGTATGTTGCTATGTATTACGATTCACGATTATATACTTCGATGCCGGAAAAAGGTCCGCAGGAAAAAGTTCCGCGGAAAATGTTTCGCCGGAAAAAGTGCCGTGGGGAAATAAATCCGCAGGAAAAAGTTCGGCAAGAAAAAGTTCCGCAGGAAAGCGATGCTTTGGTGTTTTGTCCATGTTACATGATTAATAAGTACTATACCATAAGGTACAAATGCATATGATAAAAATGGAAAAATTTGCTGGGCTCTTATGTATATTATAATTACATTTATAGTATTTTAAATTACTACAGTGACTATATAATCACAGTGTGGCCATACAATTTTTGACTGGTACTTTTTTATCCAATATCAAAATACGGTTTTGCGGAAAACCATGATGATGTAATAAAAAATAGAATTTTTTAACGGTGTAAGCGACATTTGATAACAAAAAATTACTAAAGTCAAAATAAAATTTTACAATTCATTTGCTGAAGTGAAATAAAGTTATTCAAAATGACTAATCTCTTAAATACAATAAAATACCACAAAGAGGTTTAAATGTTGAAGAAATATGAGTCATAAGTTGTTTTCATCAATTTATTACAATTAATGGAAATTGGAAAGTTCAAATCCAAAACGCAAATGATATAACATCATTTGTATAGAAATCTTCTCGGTAATTTAATGTGCTTTATTAACATCTAAATTATATTAAATAGATGCATGGACTAAACTCCAATCTAGCCCACTGGTGCTTAGGCGCATGCTCTTGATAATGTGATTCTCAGTTTGTCGGAGGTTGTACAAATGTTCAGACAATGGAGGCAAAACACGAGAGTTTCATGCCAGACCCAATTTTGGCTGCCGTCAAGGTGCTAATTTAGGTTAGCTGCAGTTTAAGATTTGTGTATACTTAAGTACAAAAATGCCTGTGTATCACCATAAAACAAGCAGTTAGTCCAATCGTCGACAATAATATTGAATTTGAATTTCCCAATGAGTATTTCTCTTATTTATAGCTTAAAATCCAGTTTCGCCACTGGCATAACAGTTCCTCTAATTTCATATTCCGGAAATGTCAAAATGTACCAGTGGGCTATACTGGAGTTTTCCCGACACTAAACTACTTGCTATACATGTTCAACCAGGAATTGCAAATGTACACCGCAATAATCTATTAAACAGTTACTTACGAATATTTAAGCAATATAAAACTTACAAGAAAATATTTATTTTTCTGTTAAATGTTTTGGATTGTTTGATGTTAATACTGTTCTAATATCGTAAATAACTAATTTGTGAAAAACGTCAAAATATGGTTCTTTTCCGTATAAACAAACTATATAACGGAGGTTGAACGGATTGTTAAAAGAATAACCAAATCATTTTGAATTTCATGTTTAATCACTACTTCAACGAAGCGTCCATTACATGTTGTTACGTTACACTGTATCGGTAAAGCAGTTTTCTACATATCAACAAAAACAGTGGCGTCACAGTTCATTGTTTAACAGTGGCGTTACACTACTCCCCTTTTGGACCACATAAACGTCCTCGGTTGTGGGACAATATGGGTGAGGTTGCGTCGTTGGACGGGTCATAGAACACCTTCTTCTTCCGGACCCTCGTAGAAGATCGGACGGGAATGGGGTCGGGTGGTCTGGCTCCGGTCATCCTTCCATCCTTCGGCGTGGTGCTGAATGGCGGTTCGGCTGCGGTCATCCTTCCATCCTTCGGCGTGGTGCTGAATGGCGGTTCGGCTGCGGTCATCCTTCCATCCGTTGGAGTGGTGCTCGATGGCGGCCTTCCTCTTCTCCGTAAAGGGTGCAATGGCCTCTGGATCTCATCATCGGCAGAATTGATGTACCTGGTTAGGGCGGAGGCATGGTACGTCCCTAACGGAACCGTTGGGTTTTCCAGGGCAGCAACTTGATAAGTGGCGCGTCACGTCGCAGTCGATCAGCGTATTTCTTACTCGAATCTTGGGAAAGTTCGTGAGTTTCTCGAGCTTGGCTAAGAGTCGAAGCCAATGTACGCAAATATGGAGTAATTTGCGGCACAAAGTTTTCATTGTCTACGATCTGGCGTAAGTCACGTTGCACATCCTCTATTGTTCGGAGCTCACGAGCAAAGGTAAGATACGCGGGGGTGAAACCGGTTGATTGACAACGAGAAGTGTTTATCGCGAATCGGACACAGGCAAGTTTGTCTCTCCAACTCGAGTGATCACTTTTGGTTAAGATCGCGAGTTGCGTTTTAAGATCACGATTTTTCCGCTCTACAGGATTGGCAGCGGGATAATAGGAAGGGATAAGTTGCTGCTTGAAGTTCAGGACAAGGGCGACTTTCAGCATCACCTCACCTACAAACTGAGTACCATTGTCACTTATTACTCGGCGAGGGGTTCCATAGCGGAGTATTATTTCTTCGATTAAGCACCGAGCACAAGCTTCAGCTGTGGCGCTTTTGAGTGGGAAAAGTTCTGTCCATCGACTTGAAGTATCTTCAATGACAAATATCCATTTTTCGCCGGTTGGCGTTTCAGGCAAGGGACCAAATAGGTCTATGGAAATTACTTCAAAACGTTGTGCTTGTACTGGGGTCTGCACAAGACCTGAAGGTTTAAGGTTTGAAACTTTATATCTTTGACATTCTATGCATTTAGCAACATAGTCTGTAATTTGTCTTCGCATTCCGGGCCAATAGTAACGAGGAATGATTCTTTGAAGAGTGCGCTCCACGCCATAATGTCCAGCAAGGGGTGAATTGTGCGTTTCTTGCAACACCTTGGAAACTTCTGACTTGGGAACGACTTGCTGAGCTTCCTCTCCATCATAATCAGGAGAATATCTGTATAATATTCCATTAAGCATTATATAACCACGATCGCACCATCTGCGCGAGTCGAGTTCATTCAGTTCGGGACCCTCAAGAGAGTCTATTATTTTCTTTAAATCGGAGTCTTCAATTTGACTTTGCCTAATAGCTTTCGCGCTATCAGTAGGTAGATTGACGGTTACCAGGCAAACTTTACAGTTCGTATCATCTTCATCATGACATGGTGGCCTGGACAGTGTATCTGCTAAGGCGTTGCAACGACCTGGGGTGTATTCTATCTTTAAATCGTATGACTGTAAAGCCAAAGCCCATCTGGCTAATCTTCCACTTGGAGATTTAAGCGTCATCAGCCATTTAAGCGGTTGGTGGTCACTCTTGACCACAACAGAGGAACCTTCAATGTATCCTCGAAACTTGTTCACTGCCCAAACGATACTAAGAGCTTCTCGTTCAGTTGTGTGGTAGTTCATTTCAGCAGAAGTCAACAGTCTGCTGGCGTATTCGATTGGTCTTTCTTCAGGACCCTCCCCCTGGAGTAGAGCCGCACCTATCGCATATGAGCTTGCATCTGTACGTAAAATGTACGGTTGTGTTGGGTCAGCTTGACGCAGAATTGGGCTAGTCGTCAATAATTCTTTTAGCTTTTCAAAGGACTGTGTTTGCTCAGGGCCCCATCGCCCTGTTGCATTCTTCTTGGTCAGGGTGCTGAGAGGCTTTGCTACATCAGCAAAGTTTTCTATAAATCTTCTGAACCACGAGCAGGTTTGGAGAAAGGTTAACAATTGTTTAACATTCTGTGGCTCAGGAATCAAGGCTATTGCTCGTATTTTCGCTGGATTTGGCGATATACCCTCTGGAGTAAGTATGTGACCGAGATATTCGACCTGGGTACTACCGAAAGTGCATTTAACGCGGTTCAGCGTTAGCTTGAACAATTTTAGTCTATCGAAAACTTCTCTTAAGTCTCTTAAGTGCGCTTCGAACGAAGGAGAAAGTACTATGAGATCATCTAAGTAAGCGAACATCGAAATATGCTGTAGACCTGATCTGAAACGATCGATAAGACGTTGAAACGTCGCAGCAGCCGTTTTCAAACCGAAAGGCATAGTTATATATCTAAATGTACCAAATGGAGTGATAAAAGCGGTCTTATCTCTGTCTTCTGGCTTAACGAGGACTTGATGGTATCCGCATCTCAAGTCGAGAGTGGTCATACAGACAGAATTATACGTAGAATGCAGTAGATCATCGATCCGTGGAAGCGGGTATGTGTCCGAACGAGTGATGGCGTTCAAACGTCGATAATCAACGCATAGCCGGGTGGTGCCATCCTTCTTAGGGACTAACACTACCGGAGAAGCGAAGGGTGACTCACATTCTTCAATGACTTCATTTTCTTGAAGTTTATCCAGTTCTTTTCGAAGTATTTCCTTCTTGGCAGGAGCTAACCGATATGGAGGTACCGAGATAGGAGTATCATCTGTCAATGGAATTCTGTGCTCTGCAAAAGGAGTGACATCTGTGCTCTTCTTAAAGAGTGTAGCATTCTCTTGAATTAATGATTGCAGTTGGGCGCGTTCTGAATCGCTGGCTTGAGTTGCTTCATTGTTTCTTAATGACAGGTCAATCTCAATAGAATTAACTATTAATGTTTGGGTAGCATCAGAAGTTACTGGCTTTTGATGAAAGTCGTAAGTAACTTGGGGATCACTTGCGAATGACCATTGCATTTTTGAGAAATTTAAAATAATCTCTGCTTGGGCAATAAAATCGACACCTAGTAATGTTTTACTATTTGTATATTCGGGAATAGCTACAAATGAAGTAGAAATAGTTCTATCTTGAAGACAGACACTACAATCAAAAATCTCAACATCGACAGTTCTGGTCTGACCATCTGCTAAAATCATTTGCATATCCGTTGGAGTAAATGGGCAATCAATAGATCGTAAATAGGAATACAGATTGTAACCTGCTATGCTACATTTTGCACCTGTATCAACATATGCTAATCCAGTCTTAGCAAACACGGAAATTAACAATAATGGGCGAGAAGAACTCGTTGGTAAGCACATATCTGAGGATAATAATTCTACAGAGGCAGCATTATTTACAACAGCCGCATCCGGAGGCCTATTGCAATTTGGGCATCGCGACCGTATATATCCTGGTGCTCCGAAACCGAAACAGGTTAATTGCGAACTACTGCGAAAACTCGTTTGGGGCAACTCCACATTGGATCGTGAATTTTGAGGCGACCCTACGTTAGTTGATAAGTTTTGCGACCTAGTCGAAGCATATTTGCGGCATTCTGCTTGAATATGACCAAAATTCTTACAGAAAGTACATTTGGGTCTCAATTTGGACTGTTTATGCAAAGATGACGTATCATTGTTATTTGGCGGGACAGATATCCCTGTAAAACCATCTTCGATCGACCTTGCATTGTTTATTAAATCCGTAAACGTTTTTATGTCATCCCGTGGCAATCGTTGCCGAATTCGCTGATTAAGTAAGCTATAAATCATGTCTAACTGGTGCGTTTCGAGAAGAGCCGGCGTGGGAGGAAGACGAGCTAATAATGCACGCGCGGAAGCCACAAATACGTCAGTTGGTTCTTTAGCTTGCTCTTTAGAAAACACTTTTTTGAAAATTTGATGCGGCGGCTTGTTAAAACCGAAAGCATGCCTGAGGGCTTTTAATGCGTCGTCCCATGACGTAATGCTGGATTTGACACCTTGAAACCAAGTTGCAGCTAACCCATCTAAAAGCAAAGGGAGTCCTTTAATTGCATTCGCGTCTGAAATCTGCAGACATTCCTTGTATACGCATATGGCGTCAATAAATGCATCGCAATCTTCGTGTTGCTTGCCCGCAAAACGGGACTGGCATTTTGAGAAATTTGAAGCAGCTAAAAATGATGTTGCGGCGGGAGCGGGGGTCCCTTCGTTGACGAATATGTTTCGCATGCCTAGCAATAAAGCATTTAATTGTTCTTGCGTCATTATAACAGGATCTGCCATTGTGACGTTCGCTGTGTTTTGCAAATTTTGCGGTAAATTAGTAAAGGCGGGAAATCTATCAGGACGTGGTCTGAGGTTATGAGACATAGAAAGGAATAGAGCAAAGCGGTTTTAACCGTAATGCTAGCAAAACTTGGTACACAAGTAATGAATTACACGAACATTCGTATACGCGGTTATCACACGCCGTCTATTTACTTTTAAATGCAAAGAATGCACCTACCTCAAACGTTGCGTTCTGTACGGGCTGCTAACGAGCGAAGCACATTGAATTTAGCACTGTGTAGCACTGTATTATTACACGTTTTTAAGCCACAAGTTAGGCCCCACGTTGGGCGCCATTGTATAACGGAGGTTGAACGGATTGTTAAAAGAATAACCAAATCATTTTTAATTTCATGTTTAATCACTACTTCAACGAAGCGTCCATTACATGTTGTTACGTTACACTGTATCGGTAAAGCAGTTTTCTACATATCAACAAAAACAGTGGCGTCACAGTTCATTGTTTAACAGTGGCGTTACAACTATAATTTGGAAAACTCATGGCCGCGGAAATACTAATGGCGGATTTCATCACGTGATATGTCCACTCAAACTTTGGACAAGTTATAAAATACCAATGTCTTATTTTGACATTAGTAACCTTTTGGGGTGAAATTCGGTGAACGGTCCGGTCTATTTCGCATCCGCTGCGAGCGAAGTAAGTTTATAGTTCGATCAGCGTGTAGGTCAAAATGTTTTGGGTGCCGCTTGCCGCTATCAATGTTTAAAGCAATGCGTTGCGCTCTCGGCGGTGGTCCAGGTTAATGGTTTATGTTAGTTGTTAGGTCTTGATAATTTTTTTTAGCGAAAAAATACGAGAGAGAGTTTGTTCAACGTTACATTTTTATGTTCACTGGTACATTTTTGCGCATGCGCACTAGACCGGACCGTGCACCGAATTTTTACCACTTTTTGTAACTGTGATTATATTGCAGGTTAAGTTTTACGTCAGTCTGTGTCAAACAAAAAACAAACCCTAACCTTTTAATCTTGAATTTGACAGAGACTGACAATACACTTCAGTACTGCCAAACGTATAACACATTATCAAGGCCTGCTCAGAATCATTTTTTTTATCTTATGGTAGGTATAATCTGTAGTGTAAAGTTGCCTTTTTTATGAATAAAACATTATGTATGAAATCGACATTATGTTATTATTTCTTAATTAACTTTTCCACGGCCGTGGGTGTTCACGCGTAACTTTTTCCTGCGAAACTTTTTCCTGCGGATTTATTTCCCGACGGCACTTTTTCCGGCGGAACATTTTCCGGCGGAACTTTTTCCGGTATTCTATATACTTACGTATGACGGCTGCCGCGATGAACTGATTCAAAACAATAAATTTTTGACGTACGTCAACAAGGCGGAAAGCTTGATTTTAGAAGCAGTCGTAGGCAAAAAAAATTATAATCACAGGACATAATTCTAAATGTCAAATTGATTTATGAGATACGTCAATAGTACTTTATGTAACTAGTCCTCAAAGTAAGGCTTTAGGGGACGAGTAGTAATGTTTCCGGACGAGGCGGAGCGAAGCGCAGCCGAGTCCGTAATATGAAGATGAGTCCTCTAAAGCCATTTGAGGACGTGTTGCATACAACGTTTTTTTGTATTAGCTCTCCAAACATTATAATATGAAGTTTCAATTACCATTAATGCGGCATTATATTAGGAGGCCGCGCGAAAATGTATTTTTTGCTCCCCAAACTGGTTACTTTGGAAACTGTCTAGGATCCTCAAAATGGCCATTTAGAGGCCTTGTACTTAAAGTCGTCATGGCAACTAATGTTTGAGTCCGCTAAAATATTGCCATGACGACTTTAAGTACAAGGCCTCTAAATGGCCATTTTGAGAATCCTAGACAGTTTCCAAAGTAACCAGTTTGGGGAGCGAATACAAAAAATTCTATTTATTGTATTAAGAAGTAAGGTAAGTACATAAGTGAGCTATACCTGATAGTGCTTCTTTTTAATAGTTAGAAAAAGGTATATTTAATTTGATATTAATTGTAATAACACCGTGAGAGAGTATATCTTATTTTTGAAGAATTTTCAAAATACTGTGCAACACATATAGTCCATTTGTATTAGACCTATAATGGTCGAATAGGAAAAAGAAATTATAAAGTTTTGCCGTTTGGAGGTTATATGCACCAATGGAAGAGCTTTCAAAAGCAAAAGAGTTCCCAACTCCCAACTGGTAGCTTCACCTCCAAAAACCACCCCTAACACGCACTGCGGTGGTTTTTAGCGTTTTTCTCAGAAACCATTGGTCACACAGAAAATTTTGGATTTACTAAAAATGTTCCTTACAAAGTTTTTTACAAAAAAGGTTTATTGCCAATACCTTTTTCTCCAATGGATTTCGAGTAATAAGCGTTTTTCTTGTCATACCATTGTTGTCAAATAAAGAAAAAGGTACAGAAGGAAGTTCATGCTTAAAACAAGAGCGCAAATCCGATGGAGAAGAGATAGTACATATTATTCGTTGGAAAAGTTCGGTAGAATTAACTGAAATAATGCCATTACCAACTGTAATTTTTCCAGGTGACGAAGCTATAGTCGTTACTATGTTTGTACGCTTCAATTTAGGTATTCCAAATTCATTGTCTTCGGTGCCATGCAAAATGTTCTTTCCAACCGCTTTTTGCTTCATAACAATTGGTTTTCTCCTCGGCAACAAAGCCAGTAGATAGTGAAACAAGATTCTTGTAATACTGAATGGAGAGTGTTTCCGGAGCCACTGTTCAAATTTCCGACAATCTTGTTCGTCTGTCTGTATTCTTGAGTCCCTCATTTCTACATGTTGATCTGTGGTGCTTGGTGTGATACCGCAATACGTTTCTACAGCTTTGCATACGTAGTGAGTAGATGGCAATCCGAGAATCTATTTATTCAGAACACTTTTTGAAAAACCGTCTTCCACGAGCCAGACCGCCAAGACTTTTCATGCATCTCATGAGCGTTTGCTCAATAGTCATACCCGACTAAATTCCGGATCAATGTTTTTCTGAACGACGAATTGTAAAAAAACCCTGCTGTGTAAATTGTTGATATTTTTTCGTTACTTATATTCTGATTAAGACGCTAAAAACCACAGCAGTGCGTGTTAGGGGTGGTTTTTGGGGATGAAGCTACCACTTCGGAGTTGGGAACTCTTTGGTTTTTGAAAGCTCTTCCATTGGTGTGTATAACCTCCAAACGGCAAAACTTTATAATTTCTTTTTTCTAATTTTGCTAATATGAATGAACTAATGTTCTTTAAATTTTGCTAAACTCCTTTATATTGATTTTCTGAATATAGTATTTCACTCTCACAACTGTACAAATGGAATGCTTTATATATAAGGTTCCTAATTGCGATTTTGCCTATGTATAATTAAGAACTAGTCTGGCGTAAAATCTTCTTTGCAGAATCTGTACGATTTGCACACTTCAAGTTCTTAATAATAGGCCTTTTTCTCAATATTCACATATAAGGGTCATTTTATCGAAACTTAAACACAATTTCTTACATCTAACTGCTAAACAACCAGAAATTCAAGTTGAATTTATTAACAATGAAGTATAAAAACATGATTTATTTATCACACAAAGGAAATGTCACTTGTCATTGCAACAAAAATTAGAAATATCAAACGGCATTATAATTTCTGCCATGGAAAATAGTTCCAACCAATCTGATTGATCATCTGTATTTCCCGTCTCTAATTTCAACATACAGGCTCTCTAGTCATCGTTACAGTGGCTTTCACTGTAGTCATCG
This sequence comes from Agriotes lineatus, assembly GCA_940337035.1. Lineage (NCBI taxonomy): Eukaryota > Metazoa > Arthropoda > Insecta > Coleoptera > Elateridae > Agriotes > Agriotes lineatus. The sequence goes on from CALNHX010003687.1 coordinate 56,236, forward strand.
TTAGAGTCCCTGTATATTTATCTAACTATATACAGGGTCTCTAGTCATCGTGGGTATGTGGCGCCAAAACGTCCAAAATTAGCATTTTCCCAGAAATGGAATCCACAATGGATATCGAAGAAATGCCCAGGCTGTATAAAGTGTCGTTTGTTACACAATTCAGCAGGCCGTGGTTTAATGAATGTACTAACAAGAATGCCGTTTGTAAGTGACAAATTTAAATGCCCTATTAAGTATTATCCAATCTAGAAAAATAATGCACACATTAACATTTTGCTTAGAAAATTAAGTAATAAGCAAAAATAATTCTCAATCAATTTCCTGGCAGCTTCATGAATTTGATCGGTCATATCTTTTCGAGTTTGGACAGGAATAACATAAAACAAATTCTTCAAGTGCCCTACAGAAAAAATCCAAATGTGTTAAATCCGGACTTCACATATCGCGCCGGAGCGCAAGAGGAATATCCTCTAGCAGGCCCGGAAGCTTATCATTTAAAGATTCTAAATGATTTTCTGCATTTAGCTTTCCAAGAAGTATAAAGGGATCAATCAGCCTGTCTCCAAGTGTTCGTTCCCATACATTTACTGAAAAATGTACATATCGCGTCGGAGCGCAAGAGGAATATCCTCTAGCAGGCCCGGAAGCTTATCATTTAAAGATTCTAAATGATTTTCTGCATTTAGCCTTCCAAGAAGTATAAAAGGATCAATCATCCTGTCTCCCAGTGTTCGTTCCCATACATTTACTGAAAAATGTACCTGGTAGTTTTCTTTCGTAAACTGCATGAATATTGTTATGCTCACATTGGGACAGTTAAAGATGCAGTTTGTTGTAAATGTAGCGTCGTTCGCCCATAACCAAGAAGACTGTACTAAGGAGACGCAACTCGCGTTTCGAAGCGGACCGCTAAAAGTTGAAAAATATGGCGGTCGTCGTGTAATATACTCTATTCACTATAGTCCCGGATTGTCAATGTCAAAATCCAATTAAAAACAATCCTTTATATCATGGTTAATACTTTTAAATCAAGCTATGGGTAACTAGAAAGAATTAAGTAAGCTACTAATGTCAAAATTATAAATTATAGGTTATATTTCTAACTGACTTAAGCACAGATAAATAAAAGTTGCTAGGTAACAAAATCCCAAATTTTCAAAATTACGGTTTTGCGTTGACCAACTTAGTAGTAACAAAAAAACCAATCGAAATTCAACAGTGCTACCATAAAACGTCATTTTTGACAATTCGGGACCATAGTGAATAGAGTATCATGAAGTAGAGTATATTATCCATTCATAAAACTGGTGAACTGTCAATGTCAAATATTTGCTGAGTGTAGCTGGAAATTTGGCCCATGTTTTAACAATTAATAACACACTTGAAATACACTCCATTTAATTAACAACCGTAAGTTAATTTAGCTCGCTTCCAACTCTCGAACGGCAGCGAAAACGAACGAAAATGACCAAAGATAGTACACGCTGTCGACAGTGCCGCGACGGTTATCCCCGGCATAAAGGCCGCTTTTATACACAGCCGTCATAAGAAGTTACCTCTCCTTAGTATTAGTCCGGGAGCCAGTGAACTTTTTGTTACGTCATAAGGTAAACGGCTTCATTATACTTCATGAATTAGTTTTTGTGCTAATGTAAACGAAAACTGATTTCTGCAATCCCAAATCCGGGGATAACGTTTAGGGTTGTGATGTGAAAGTTGTCGCAATTAACAACTATTTTACGTCATTTTTAAATGCAAAATACAAGTTTCCATTAAAAGTTTGATTAACACAGAGCAATAAAATATGTTTCTGCAATGTGGAATCCGGGGATAACCCTTTCTGCAAAGAGAGTGAATATGTAGGGTTAAATGTGTGAAAAATTTTATAAGATAAATGAAAAATTCTTTTTGCATGCACTAGTGCGAACATTAAACATTACAAAAATTATATTCTGCATAACAATCTCCGGGGTCATGACTGCAAGCGCCTCAAATGTTACTTGTTGCGCGCCGTCAAATGCTCGTACCGAGTCAATTTCACGTTATTATATTCAACAAATCAATGCGATTTGCACAACAATAATTTCTCACAATAAATATACACGAATTTAAGAATGATCAAAATTCTGTATTTTATGTTTATGAACAAACTTCAGGAATTTTTCGAAATTGTTTTCAATCGCGATAATTTATAAGTAATATAATTTAACGTAGTGTTCTAATATTTTGCGCTGGCAGACAGCTTTGTTTGTGTAGATTAACCGTCCATGTTTGTTATTCTTAGATATTTCACTGTAAGTCTGGTGACTCGAACCCAAGTTCAGGCTTTGCACTCGCGCGTCATGCCTGTTGAGGCCTAAATAGACGTTTCACCTCTTTTGGCCTATATTTGTTGTTCGGCTCAGCTATGCGCCGAAACCTTTATTTAACGCGCCTCCCAGCTGGGCGTACCTTATAAGTCATTCTTAAGAGCCGTATGGTGTTTGGTAGGTCACTTGGTGTGGGCAATAGATGTATTAACCGAACAGTCTTATTCTTTGCCTTTTTGTGTCTTGTGCATGTTTGTTTACAGGGGGACTGTGTCACTGTGTTACGACCATTGTAAGGTGAGGCCCGGACGTGGCGGACGGGCATTCCAGGTAGGTTTTTGTATCTGTCGCTGCACCAGGGTTCCAGAAATAGTTATTTGAGTACTTCTCGCTTCGTTTAAACCTCCAGGTCCCGTTGAACGTGAGTATCTTGAGTTGGATCTGGTGGCACCCATTTCTTTAGCAATACCCTGTATATAGCTCGACACGCTTGCCCTGCGGTATACCGTCTTGAACCACGTCCATCTCCCTGAGCGCATTCGATCCGAGGCCTTTAGCCTGTTTTTAACGATTGTCAGGGTGAGCGTGCCCCATTTCCCGGATTTGTTTAGCATTCGATACTCGCCCATTTGTGAGTGTCGTAAGGTTAATTTGATACTGTAACAGAACATCATAATTTTAATATCATTTTCTTTTGCGCTAAAAAGTCCTCCGCCTTTTCTCAGAAGAGTACCACTTCATCGTAACAGAACATCATAATTTTAATATCATTTTCTTTTGTGCTAAAAAGTCCTCCGCCTTTTCTCTCCGATTACACAAAAAATCATCTGCTGACAACTAAACTAAATAATTACAATGAAAAGATTTGTACATTCCATCAAAAATTTTTTCCAGAGATCACAGTCAGGCTGCTGAAACCCAGAGCAGCACTGAAAAACATCTCAATACAACACAGGAGAGTACCACTTCATCGTTAGTTGCTCTAGAAGAAGTTTCTGATCCAATAGACCTCGAAACAGACATCGAGACGAGCTTTTCGGAAGCATCTACGATTCTTCGATCATGCCTTTTTTGTAGTTTATTTCATAAACGTTCTAAAGGTCGTGTTTATTACATTAATTTGTGGAAATTGTACTATTTTGTGTAAAGAGGTAATGCCGGTAGCACTTGAGAAACACGATAACAACATGCTTGGAAAAATTGAGAATAGTAAGAAAAATTCGTATATATTTATTGTTGTACAAATCGCATTGATTTATTGAATATAATAACGTGAAATTGACTCGGCACGAGCATTTGACGGCGCGCGACAAGTTGCTTTTGAGGCGCTTGCAGAAAGTCATGACCCCGGAGTTTGTTATGCAGAATATCATTTTTGTAATGTTTAATGTTCGCACTAGTGCATGCAAAAAGAAATTTTCATTTATCTTACAAAATTTTTTACAACTTCAACCCTACATATTCATCCTCTTTGCAGAAGGGGTTATCCCCCGATTCCACATTGCAGAATAGTTATTAAGGTACCAAGTGCATTATGAGTAAAATAAGAGCCCAAGATTGTTAGTGTACTAACCGAGGGCCTTTGGCCCGAGGTGTGTACAACAATCCCGGGCTCTTAGCTCATAATGCTCGTGGTGCCTTCAAGGTTTTATGTCCTACCAATTTTCTTACCTAATTCATATTCATAATCAATTCATTAGCTGAGCTGTTATTAATTTTTATTGTGACAGTGGTGAATAATTTTGGAAATAAAAGTTGTATCCATGGAAACAAATACTGTTAATTTTTCATAATAACCCTAGTGTTCTTCTGAAGAAAATAATTGCCCTGGAGCGTTATTTTGTATCTAAGATACCTTAAAATAGAGTCATTAATTTCAATTAATGTACTGGTAGGACATAATAGCTATTTAAGTAACAAGGAAAGTAAGGACCTATTAACATTTGAGGTAGGCAAGTACAAGCCAAGACGAAGTCGCGGCTTGTTGCCTGCCGAAAATGTTAATAGGCGATACATTCCGAGTTATCTTATTATATTTTTCCCGCTGCTTATCGGAATTTTCCTAGATTTTTGAAAAAATCCTTTGGTTTGTCACCTGTCACCAGGATTAGTTTTCGTGAGTCGTGTTACCTGTGAGTGTCACATGTCACATAAACACTTGCAATTTATAAACAAAACGTCTAAATCTGCATCTTGCTTTGCTAATTTTATTATCCTAGGAACTTAATAATAGTATTACGTTCCGTTGTCAAGACAAAGCAGCAAACAAATATAATCACCGACTTACACGTTTCGTTACTAAGGTTGTATCACTGACTTACATGATCAGCAGCGGGAATAGTAATTTACGTAACAAGTATAGAAAGTGGAGCTTTTCAGTACGAGTGAGATGTTTCTGGAAGAGGCCGTTAGGCCGAGTCCGGAATTTTGAGACGAGTATGGAAAAGCCACTTTCATACGAGTTTCGTACAATATTTTTTCGTACACTAGCATACAAAACGGAATACTAAATTTATAATCGTATATAGCAAATAAGTAGAGTAATATTAATGTAATGTAATATTATATGTGTTGTAACTAAGGAAACGTACGGCAAAGTGCTACTTTGCCGTACGAATACCGCAAAATACTACTTTGCCGTACGAATACCGCAAAGTGCAACTTTCTGATTAATAAATTGTACGGCAAAGTAGCTCTTTCAATGCTAGTGTACGAAAAAAAATATTTTATTGCTATGTGTTAATTAAACTTTTGATGGCAATTTGTATTTTGCATTTAAAAATGACGTGAAATAGTCGTCCATTATGACAACTTTCACAGCGCAACTCTTAATGTTATCCCCGGATTCGGGATTGCAGAAATCGGTTTTTGTTTACATCAGCACAAAAACTAATTCATGAAGTTTAATTTAGCCGTGAGCCCAATGACGTAACAAAAAAGTTCACTGGCTCCCGTACTATATAGTCAGCGTACATAAATCAAACAAGTAGAGACACTCATGCCAAATGTTGAAACCTGTCTAGAGTGCCAGGGACAGTGACTCGGGGGGTATTTATAAGCTTGACTATCAGATAGCAGCACAAAGTTCTACCAATTAGAGTTCCTGTATATATATATACAGGGACTCTACTACCAATCAGAGTCAGTTACTGGCTACCAATCATGATGTGAATATCTACTGGCTCTGGATGTGATTACAGTGACTATTCAACCCTATAACATATAAGCCAATCACATTGCAGACATTTGCTTTTTTCAACCAATAACAGCAGTATATCACTGAATATTGGGCACCATGCAAAATATTCACAAAACAATGTACATACTCAAAAAATAAATAGCCTTGTTGCGAAGTATCGCTTAGCAACGATGTTCTGTCTTTAGTGATATCGCTAGTTTACGTAACACTAAACCCCAACAAACTGTGTGGCTTGTTTTAAAAATTTTAAAATGCTGTGTTTTGGAAGTATTTCGCTGAATTTAATTGAGAATGAATAATTATATTAATTGTTGGAATATTTTTCAATAAAGTTAATCGTTATGTATTAATAGTGTTAAATAGTCGTCCCAAATACCACTCGAAGTGGATATATTTTTTTTAAATACTTTGCCATTTCCATAGAAATTATTGCAAATTTCACTCAACAAAATCCCATTTAAATATCACTCGCCTTCGGCTCGTGACATTTTTGATGTGATTTTGTATCGTGAAATTTAAACGCAATAATTTACATGGAAATGACAAAATATTTGTCAAAAATATATCCACAGCTTGTGGTATTACCCTTGACTATATAATCACAGTGTGGCCATACAATTGTTGGCTGGTACTTTTGAATCCAATGTCAAAATGAGATTTTGCGAAAAACCATGGTGATGTAATAAAAAAATAGAATTTTTTTAACGGTGTAAGCGACATTTGGTAACAAAAAATTACTAAAGTCAAAATAAAATTTGACAATTATTCATTTTCTGAAGTGAATAATGTTATTCAAAATAACTGATCTCTCAAATACAATAAAATACCACAAAGGGGTTTAAATGTTGAAGAAATATGAGTCATACGGTGTCTTCAATTTATTACAATTGATGGAAATTGGAAAGTTCAAATCCAAAACACGAATGATATAGCATCATTTGTAAAAATCTTCTCGGTAATTTAATATGCTTTATTAACATCTAAATTATATTAGATAGATACATGGGCTAAACCCCAATATAGCCCATTGGTGCCTAGGCGCATGCGCGTGATAATGTGATTCTCAGTTTGTCGGAGGTTCTACAAATATTCAGACAATGGAGGTAAAACACGGGAGTCTCATGCCAGACCCAATCTTGACTACCGTCAAGGTGCGAATTTAAGTTAGCTGCTGTTTAAGATTTGTGTGTGCTTAGTAGAAAAATGCCTGTGCATCACCATAAAAGATGCAGTTAGTCCAATTGTCGACAATAATATTTAATTTGAATTTCCCAATGAGTATTTCTCTTATTTATAGCTAAAAATCTAGTTTCACCACTGGCATAACAGTTCCTTTATGTTCATATTCCGTAAATGTCAAAATGTACCAGTGGGGCTATACTGGAGTTTTCCCGACACTAAACTACTTGCTATACATGTTTAACCTGGAATTGCAAATGTACACCGCAATAATCTATTGAACAGTTACTTACGAATATTTAAGCAATATAAAACTTACAGGAAAATATTTATTTCTCTGTTAAATGTTCTGGTTTGTTTGATGTTAATACTGTTCTGAATATCGTAAACAACTAATTTGCGAAAAACGTCAAAATATGGTTCTTTTCCGTAGAAACAAACTATAATTTGGAAAATTCACAGCCGCGGGAAAACTAATAGCGGATTTCATCACGTGATACGTCCACTCAAACTTTTGACAAGTTATAAAATGCCAATGTCTTATTTTGACATTAGTAACTTTTTGTAACTAAACATTCTGTACACTGTTAAAAATGACAATAACTTGGAATCCTTTTGCCTTCAACCAATAGAAAACATGACCACCGTATGGCCACACTGTGATTATATAGTCACTGTAGATGTGATTAGAGACCCATTTCTAGGGTCTCTAGAAGTGATCAGAGCCAGTAGATATCTACTGGCTCTGGAAGTGATCAAGTAGTGGCGCCATCTGTTAGTGCTATCGGAAAGTACCCCCCAGGAACCGTGCAAGGTCATCCAAATCAGAATTTTTACATCAAAGGAACCGACAGTGAGTGTCTCTACTTGTTTGATTTATGTACGCTGGTATAGTCTTCTTGTCCATAACATATTGCTTATAAACAAACGATTTCTTCTATGGGCTTCTAACAACTACTCGCAAAAGGTAAATCGATGTGGATGATCTTTCTGCAATAAATCCTGAACTCTTGTTTTGTGCTAAGAACACCGTCCATCATCTTTTAAAATCCTATGTACACGTGTATGCGAGTTTTAAAAAACCCCAAATATCTAGAAATACTTCGTATACTAGTTTCTGGATTTTCAGCTACTATTAGAAAAACGTTTTCCTCTAACTTGGGTGCTCTTAATCTTGGGCGACCTCCGTTCATATCATGAGCTGGAATAATGGTTCCAGTTTCTCTTAGTCTTTGATCTTCAGCTCTTATCACTGTATGAGAGGGATGCCTTCTGTTGGGAAAACATATAGCGTACATTCTTGCAGGTTTAATCAAATGTCCTTGACAGTTTCCTAAAACCCATATAGTGTCTGTCTATTCATATGCCGCACGGTACAACGACAAATTATGGTTGAAGCAAAACAAGCGCAAATGAAATTACAGTCTGTAACAAATCTGATGTCTCAACTGACATTTAAAGTTTGACATTAAGAATTTTGAATTTTTCTTTTTTTATTTTTTATTCATGTCAGGTCACCAAAAATATGCATTGTTGTCAACTTTAATTTTAACAAAATACAGGGTGAACTCCAAATGGCGAACAATAGACATAGCATCTGAATCTGTATCAAAGATTGAGCAATAGAGTTTTATACCATTTTGCTGTTAGCCTCTTAGATGAAGAGTTTTTGGCAGTCTTAAGTTAAATTGCGGGTAGCTTATCGTGCGATATTTTTATGAAATAATGATTTTTAGTTGCACCATAATCAACAAAAGGAACCAGCAATCTGTAATTGTAGTCATCATACCCCTAGTTTACGCAGAATTTCCATCAGAACTTTGAAGTTTCTGCAATGCTTGAGTTTTCCAAAAATGTTGCAACAATGTGCAATACAATTTTCACATTTAAAAGCAAACGCAGGCTTTTACGTACTTTTGCATTTTAAGTCATTTGATTTTTAATGACATTTCTGTTACAAATTGCTGTACTGAACGACGTGTTTAATTGTCTTCGTGTTCATTATTTTCATAATCTTAGTTTAATAATACTAATAATAATAATAATAATAATGTTTCTATTGGCTCGAATGTTAAGACTGGGTTACCCCTCTTAATACGTTAATTACTATTACAAGGGATGTAGGTAAGATTTACACTACCGAGGACTGTTTGATGCCTGAGTGAGCGAAGCGAACGAGGGTAGCAAGGTGCTAGGTAGTGTAAATCTTCCTACATCCTGTGTAAAGTATATAATTTTTTCACTACCAATATTTCCTTATGTAAAATGCTCATTCAGTCAATCTCCCATGGCTCTAGCATAGTGGCAAGAAGCTAAGTTTGGCCAAAATATTACGTCACTGTTAGTATGTGTATTTTGGGCACTTACGTCTTTTGTGATAGTTGTAAACATTACGATGCAATTCTCTATGCACAGTCATGTATGAAATAAGAAAACGTCGACCTAACCTCCAAACTGATGTTTTTACCACCCTTTCAGCTCTTCTTACCATTCGGTCGACAACCGTGCGGCCATATTTTGGGGTGGACTTTTATGTAAATTTACACAAGGTATTCCTTGTTCGATTTCTTGTCTAGTTTGATAAATTATTGAAACTAACATATTTTGGTCTATGATGATGTTGACAATATCGCGCTTGGGCATTCGCAGAACAAATTGATAAATACTCATTCGGGTATCAAGTTATGAAGAATTACGAATGACCAACTCCAGTTTTAACCCAAATAAAATATTTATTAACATATCAGTACAAATGTTCTCTTTATGTTGACGTTTCACCAAATTTATCAAATCTCTGAAACTTCTTTGTGGCGCTGTTTCATAACATGAACTATTTATACAAATTTTGCTTATTTTCAAATTTATTTTGGAGTTCCGCGTGCGACAGAGTTACGTTCGGACGTGTTTTGAGTTCTCTTGTGCCACTAATCGTTTAATTAAACATTAACTTTAATTACTGCATAGCAATCCATAAACAATTATTAACGTAATAGTAGTTAAATATTTGTGCGCAACACGCCGCAATCGCCGCAGATGCGGCGTTTGTCTGGCTCAGGTACCTACTGATAAATCAGACAATATAAATTTAACCGTCACATTTTCCGGTGTAAAAGATAGTGATATCAGTTTTAGCATGACTAATTCCATCAAACATGCCTGAAACAAGCGGTTTTAAATTAAATCCACCAACTATCATCTATAAAGGTGCAAATGCTACCTCTGATCCAACGCCTATGCATGATCAGGACTTGCCAAGCAGGGAATCTAACTCTAACAACAATAAGCGACCTTTGACATCACCAGGCGATAGAGATGTAAACAAACGATACCTATTTAACACGGATGATCTCGTGACCGAAAACAAATTTTATGCGCTATCAGCAGAGGTGGAGGATCCCGCACAAGCTCAAGATCCTAACAACAGTGCAGCAAAACCTAAAATTCCCCCAATACTACTACCCAACGGAACACATTATCAGAACATAGTTCAAGATATTAAAACACATGTTAAAGAGGATTTTACTACCACCTACAAAGGTAATCAGTTGAGAATCAATCTAACACATATTGACGACTTCAGGAAGCTTACAAAATTCTATGACGAGCATAAGGTAAGTTATTATACTTATCGTAACCCAGAGAATTCCGGCATCTCAGCAACAATACGGAATGTACCCATATCTATTACCGAAGACAAAATTAATACCGCATTAATTAATCTCAAGTACCCCGTTATCAAAACCACTAGATTACGTAACAATAAAAAAGTGCTAATACCATTAATTGCAGTTGAACTAAACAAAACAGATCAAGCTAAAAATATATTTAACTTAAACAGGCTATTATATTGTGTAATAACGGTAGAACCGCGACGGAAAAGCAATGACATCCCAGTGTACAAACTGTCAATTAATTGGTCACACTAAAAACTATTGTCACCTAGCACCTCGCTGCGTTAAATGTACTGAGCACCATCACTACACAGAATGCGCAAAACTAAAAAATAGAGACAAACCACAGTGTGTGAATTGTAAAGGAGAACATACGGCCAACTATAGGGGTTGCCCATATATCAGGAAGCTAAACAATAAGCCCTCCTTTCCTACGGTGAGACCATCAAATCCCAACGCTCTAATAACTGGCAATATTACTTCCAACCGTACGTATGCACAAACAGTAGCCAACAACCCCAGTACATCCAATTTCTCTACATCAATAACAATAATCAAAACACAGGAAATCCGGACTCACTTACTTCAAAAATTTTCCAATCTATCCTTGAATTAATAACGCCACATCTTGATCAAATAAAAAAATTTATTATGTCCCTCATCCCTATGCTATTTCAACATGGCAGCAAATAATCATTATCCCATTCACAAGTTAACTCTCCTTAATTGGAATGCCAATGGGTTAAGAACCCAACGATCAACTTTTATTTCATTCATCGCCAGACACGGCATTGACATCGCTTGCATTACCGAAACGCACCTAATTAAAGATGAAAGATTCACTATACCAGGATATCATGTTTTTCGAAAAGACAGAGAAACTGCAATAGGATGGGGAGGATCTGCAATAATTATAAAGCGAAACATTGTTGCAGACTCAATTGACCTGGAAGATGTTCATCAGATAGAAGCTGTAGCAATCAAAATAACTATGATGAACAATTCTCCACTTAAAATAGTTTCTGCGTATAAGCCGCCCAACAACCAACTGAATCACAATGAACTCAATAACATTTTCACAGATTCTCTTCCCACAATATTAGCTGGCGATCTCAACTCCAAACACACGAACTGGGGTTGCAGAACAAATAATTCAAATGGAGTCAAGCTAAATAATATCACTTCACAGTTAGCAGTTCAGATATCGGCACCCCTCGAATATATCTACTTCCCCTATAGACATAATCGTTTGCCAGATATTCTCGATATCATATTACATAAAAACCTTACCCTTCCAATAACTCAGTCTGTCCTAACTGAACTTGATTCAGACCATTTGCCTGTAGTATTCACTCTAAATTGTGCCGCTCACTACTATCCCAAACTCCCAAAATTAATAAATGGACCAATTGACTGGGAACATTTCCGAGCAACAATGGACAGTCGGATCAAATGCCCAACAAACTTAACGTCACAGGAAGATATAGATAATGGAATAAAATCTTTCCAAGAAGCAACCACTGACGCAGTCCAACAAGCCACTGTTAACTACCCGACCACGTAGACCATCGAATGACTACAATCCCCCAATACATATACAAAAAATCATTAAAGAGAAACATATCGCACGTAGACTTTGGCAAAATACCAGAGACCCACAAGTTAAAACCCGCCTTAACAGACTGATACGGGCTGTAAGAAATGAACTGGATAAATTCAGAATAGAATCTTACAATCTTTGCATAGAATCGCTTAATCCAGGGGACCCCAATATGTGGAGAGCTACCAAAAAGATCCTAAAACAACCCACCATTATTCCACCGCTTCGAACTAACGATGGTAGTTACACAGAAGATGCAGACAAATGTGAATTGTTTGCTGACCAGTTAGAAAACGTATTTACTACTACATTCGATGACAACAATGTAAATCATATTAACCACGTAGAACAGGAAGTAAGCAGCATAAGAACAAACGATATAGAACTCACAGACCCAGCATCTCCTTTAGAAGTCAAGCAATATATTAAAGCACTTAAAACAAGAAAAGCACCTGGAATAGATTTGATACCCAATATCCTTCTTAAAAATTTGTCAAACAAATCCATAGCGTTTCTAACAGCCATATTTAACGCCTGCTTACGAATTGGATATTTTCCAACCACCTGGAAGCATGCAGTAATTCTACTGTTTCCTAAACCTGGCAAGCAGCGCAATGATCCAGCAAATTATCGTCCAATTAGCTTGTTGTCAACCGTTTCCAAACTCCTTGAAAAAATCATCCAATCTCGATTGAAAGAGTTTTTAGAGGTAGACAACATACTTCCACAATTTCAGTTCGGTTTTAAAAGTTCCCACTCGACAATTCATCAAATATTGCGAATTACTGAGAAAATTGAGGAAGGATATGAAAACAAAATGCACACTATAGTAGCATTTGTAGATGTGGACCAGGCGTTTGACCGTCTTTGGACAGCTGGTCTAATATATAAATTAATGACCACAAACACGCCCTCTTGCCTATTGTTGATCATAAAATCATTTCTCACTCATCGAACTTTCCAAGTTAGAATCAATTCGCATAACTCATCAGTTCGTAGCATTAACGCAAGGGTTCCGCAAGGATCCATATTAGGCCCCATCCTTTTCAATCTTTTTATGTCGGACGCACCAGAAATTGTCAATGCAGATTTAGCAATGTATGCTGACGACGCAGCTATAATTACTCAAGACCCTGACATTACTCGAGCAGCACGAAAACTACAAACAAGTGTAGATCAATTAAATCTGTGGTTCCATAACTGGTGTCTAAAAATAAATGCAAACAAATGTGAATGCAAAATTTTTACCCTTCGGAGACCTCAAGATCCATCAAACATAATCGTCAACAACACCTCTATACCCTGGAATCCTAAAGATAACGCCGTTCGCTATCTAGGAATTTACTTAGATCGAAAATTAAACTGGAGTTATCACATTAATAAGAAGCTGTCGGAGTCATATGCTAGACTAAGCATGCTTTACCCAGTTTTGAATAAGAATTCACCCCTCAGAATAGAGTGTGGAAATCTTATATACAGTTCGATTATTAGGCCGATCTTCACCTATGGTTGCAGCATATGGAGCGCAACTTCAAAGACTAACATGAACAAACTGCAAGTATTGCAAAACAAGGTGTTGCGCATCATAACCAATGCACAGTGGTTTGTTAGAAATTCTCAAATACACAGAGAAACAGGTATTCCCACGGTACAAGAGTTTATAACGAAGTCTGTAAAGAATTTTTATAATAATATTGACCAATGCAGCGGTGCAGTACATTATAATATAGGCAGAAAACAGCTACACAATAGATTAAAAAGAAAGTTACCGGTAGATCTCATAAATGATAACAGTGAATAATAATAATGATAACCCTAAACACCGTTGCATCCTTACTAGACATTTAATCATCATTGTGCCGGATACATTGCGCGATAAATTCCTGAAATAGTAAAACTTAAATATTAGTGATTGTGGTGTCCAAACCAGACAGTGATATTCGTGATACAAACATTAATGAACAATGCCATGAATAGCACATAATGCTGAACTGGCAAAAGACGAGAACAAGAAGAAATTTATTTTATGTAAGAAAGCTTTATTAACCGTTGACATGAAAAACGAACAACGTTGCTATGTTACATGAACATTGACCACAGATAGAGCCGATTCTTGATAATTTTTGTTTGATTGTTTATAATAGACAAGATCTAGGCATGTTGCCCTTGTTACGCTTAGTTTGTAGTGGTGCATGCAATATTCGAAATAGCTAATTGGATTTTACTTTTAAGAACGAATTAACTAAGTTTTCCCTGAGTGGTTAGGCAGCCCTGTTTACATCTTTTGATAAATTTGGCAATGTACAGTTATATTATCAATTTGGCCCACTGGTCTGTATTCTAATAGTTTTTCTGGAAATAATTTTTCAATTTTTGGTTGCGTTTTAGCAATATTTTGGTCTATTCCGTTGCAGATTCGATCGAGATGAGTTGTTGTCTTTGGGTTGGTTTGCTTCGTCAAAGGTTGGCATAGCTAGCTCATTTGGGGGACCTGGAAGCATCACAGCTCTCTAGAGTGCTTATGGCCTCCTCTTCGATAGAACCGCATGTAAGGCTGTCCACCTCCCGTTAAGGTTAGTTCTCTTCGGCTTCTCCCTTTACCTCCGCTGTATACCTAGGAATTTATATTTTTAGCCTTTTTCCATTTGGGATTATTTTTCTGCATGAGATCAAAGCGCTCGACCTCTTGGGCCCATCTTATGCACGTGTGGGATAACGAGCTTATGTGCTAGCCGTACCTGTGACTGATTGCTGTCGTTTTCCCACTGGCATTGCTGTTCCTGGGAGGAGGAACTCCCGCAGCCTAGTGCTAGCCTGGTGGCACTTCCTTGCCCCCAGCTGTCCGGCGAACTGCCTGGTTGCCGCATTTACCCGCTCTGCACCCGTGCTTCGCACCTGCAAGGTTTCATAATAGTTTAGCAATGAATAGTTGTATATGAACTATAAGTGAATTTGGTGTGGTTGCTTTTTTGTAAGACGTTTTATAAGCTGCGTTTATCTAGCTATCATTTGGGCAATAGCTGCATAATTATGTATTGGATTATTTAGTGTACTTACCCGGTTGCTTCCGCAATCGCCTTTGATATTATTGACCATGTGCCGGGTTGTCCGCAATCACTTTTTCACCCGCGTAACAACCTACGTAATAACCTCGATTTGTTTATCGTCGCGATTTGATAGTGCTGGTGCTACGCAACCGCCAGCGGGAATTTTTGCTGTGATTAATTTGGCCACCCGCTGCAAAATTGAACTTAATAGATCAACGTTTTAGAGCGATAGCAAGTGAATTGCTTGAAATATCACAGAACGTACAATAAAATTCCTTTAGGAAATACAACAACCTTTGTAGAGCTTTATAAAATAAAATGATTCGCCCGATAAAAAATGTTGAGCTTTGTGAAATCGACTCAATAAGCTAACCTTTGGGGTTAAACGTAAGCGCCCCCCTTCACTTGCGCCTTATGACACAGGTTCCGCACTAGACCGCTCCCTGCCTCACAGAGATCAGTTTAACATTTAGAGATATATTGGTTTGCAGAATTATTCCGACGTACTACGTCGTATTTAGATCTCCGCTTCACGGAGATCCTCATTGTAATAGAAGTCATAAATGCTTGCAAGCTTACTTATTCAAATTCTGATTGAGAAGTACAATTAGGTGATTACTGGGCACTTATCGCCCTATTGCTAATTTTTATCAGGCAGCTCTACTTTTTTATTGTCGTATATTTATACTATATGTTGCACTGTTTATATAGGCAGCACTATTTTTGGATGTTTTGCAACTGTCTCGTTTTCATGCAATTTGTTGCACCTTTATTTTATTTATATATGTGTTTATATGTTATGGTTACGAATGCACTATAGAACCAGTATTCAATAAATCTAGTTCCTAGTTTGTTTTTGTTAGCTTGGTATATCTTAACATTGGGGAGGTCCAACCCAAGGATTTGTCTGCGACGAGGACCTAGCGCCATTTTCTTTAGTTTCTCTTTTAGCTTCGCTGGAACCCCGACCTTCACGACGAGTTAGCCAACCTAAGCCGATATTTACCAGCTAGCAAAACACCCAGTATAACTTTCGCCACCAGGTAAGGGCCGACCTTCACACCCTTCGTTACACCCCTTCTCTATGTATATTTTCGTTTACTCCTTGTATAATGAAGCAAGCTATGTTTTAGAAAATTCTTGATCTTCAAAAGTCATAGAAGTGACAACTTATGTGATTTGACAAACAAGCTAAATACGTTAATATCGGGATACCGGTATTAACACCGGCATTACTATTACAAAATTTACTAATTAGATTTTTACCTAGTTATTATGACATTTAAAAATAATATCAAAAAACAAATAAAAAATTATTTTTTCGAATACCTACTTATAAAGCTGTATTTTATGTAAGAATATCTCAATGATAAAGTAACGATGAGTGTGGATAAAATGCTATTTTATTCACTAGTGAATAAAATAGTTGATAATCCATATCAACTAGCAAAATAAATACGTGCTACTGTGGTACCTAGTGCAAAAATAGGTAACATGATATTTATTTGAAATTATTTATTCAATTTAAAAACTTATTTATATAACTAAATGTAGGCATTGGAAAAAAGTTGATATGCCACACGTGCATAATGAGATTTTATCCATTCGGGGAAATTATATCACGCGGCTTTGCCTCGTGAGCTAAAATTTTCCCCTTATGGATAAAATGCCTTTTTATTCACTTGTGTCATACATAACTATTAAAAATTAGCGTTGACTACAAAATGATTTCTACTAACTTAACATTTTTTCTTTATAAGCAGATAAATAAATAAAGTTAATGAAAACTATAACAAATAATAAATTTTAGAAATATAACAAAATACGATTTTTATGTAACTAATACACCAACTAACAAATAAATTAATACAGTCCATAAAATAGTAATTTTCTTTATAAAACGTGCTCTCAGAGAGCACAAACAATCGATAATTTCATCATTAAGGGAGGGCCGAATTTTTTGTGCAGATTTGACCGACCGCAGAAAATGCTCTTTCCGACTTCACACTTGTCGGTGCAATGGTCAGTAAGTAATCGTAGGCCTTTTTTTAAATACGTCCCGTTTGTTCCATTTATCCAAAAAAGGTGATCTCATGGTCTATTATTTGTTAAAATTCCGTGATTTTTATTTCCCTCGTCTGAAAGACGAAAGAAGTATTATAATCGCGAAAAAATCACCTTCCAAGATTTTTCCAGATATTCACGTTTCAGAGTCCCTAGATGGCGAAAAACAGGTTTTCTCAATTCCGTCTATCTGTGTGTCTGTTGGGGGTATAATAATTCGAATCTAATTGTTGGAAGAAAACGATATTTTGCATGCAGATTATATGTCTACCTGGGATGAAACCTAGAAAATTTCGGACAAATATATAGAGGTGAACACCTTAAAAAATTAAATTTTGTTTATTTTTGCGTTAACTGAGAAATCGATTGGTAGTAATAATTTGCACATAGACCAGAACGCAACAGATACAGGGTAACGTCGTAAGTTTTAACGATAAGTCTGTTTTGTTAAATACAGCTGCCCATCGCCAAGCCGGGAGAGGTCTTCGATACGCCCTTGGATTACACAACCAGATTTAAACTCGGGTTCGCAGGTACTGCAGTTTGAATCCCATCACTGGTAATAGCTTTTTTAAAATTGATTTAATTCGCATTATCAAGTGTTTCCTTGTATTGTTTCAGTATTATTACGAACGATATTTTACTTCTATTTTCCATTGATTTTAAAATTGTTTCGTGGCACAACGTCCATTTGCGAGGGAAGTTCTGAGTAAAGCAATATAAGAAGGCAATTCATTCAAGAAATGATAAATAGTAATCTGAAATAAATAAGAAGTGTTACTTATTGTGCATTTTGAAGTGAGCTGTTTGCTGAACTATCAAGGTTTACTTTAATTGAAAGAAAGGTACTTGCTAGATATTGAGTTTGAATATAATAGTATATTGTGATACTAGTGCATAAGTACGCTTTTAAAGCACGTGGGACGAGTTTAACAGCACGACGCGAAGCGTCATACGTTACTTTTTCTACGATCGTAACAAAAATATAAAAACTTAGTTCGGTGACACTTTTTCCGTAACATTGTGTTAGGTATTCTATTTTATGTTGATATTCAACTTTACGGGTGTGTTTTAATATACTATTAAAACACGCCACCAATGGCAACGTGCGAAAATAAGTAAATTGCACGTCTCAACTTGAGAGGAAAGAGAGATATGCTCTAATAATTGATGACTTATTGAAAAAGAATTAATCACTGTTAATTATTATACTAGATTTTAGGTATATTGAAAGAGTACATAAATACACATAATTTTAGTTACGTCAAAATGATGGATAATAAGATACATTTTTAATACGGAAATTTTAATAGAACTGTTGTGGTCATCAAGTAACCAACGAAGTGGATATCGGTTTCTACCACTATGATGCCGTTATTTCGACAGTATGCTACACAGTTTTGTTTAACAAACTCACGAAACGAGAAATAATAGCGCTCCCATGCTGGATTCGGTGATTCAGATAGATTCGGGCTCTGACGGCTGCTCCTGAATAACGGAATCTTGTATAAATCATCATGTCTCTGGTAGGTGTTCCCGGCGATGACCATATTATTATGCCACTTGAGGATGCAGACGCTTTTTTTCGGCTTACTGAACCTTTCAATCGCCAAACAACAATACCGAAAACACGTCAAACTTTTCAATGAGGTTAACAAGCTACTAATTTTCGTTCTAGGATTTTCCCAGGCAATTGTAAAAATTTCCACTTTTAACTGACGCTGGGCCAAACACTGGAGACTAAGGGTGTTCGACGTGCACCCAGGCTTACGACAATTCGAAACACGTTGCTTCTCCAGATAGCCTCTGGTGATCATTTGCTGTATCGCCGGTATGCAAAAGCAAAACATATCAGTGCGTATTTAAACTAATATTGATGTCCGCAACGAACTTTTACACTTTACTAAATCTAATTATTTAAATCTACTAATAAACAATACAAAGCATGCATGTACAAATCGGCTGTGTATTAAAATGCAAACACACTCAGACGAGCAAGGTCGAGTTCTGATTACAAAGTCACGATAAAAAACTGTCTACGGTTATTTATGAATTAAAATAAAATTGTTGTTATGCAATATAGCACAACTTTATATCTATAATATCCTTAAGAATGTGCTTCAAGCAGGTATGAAAATTCTGTTAATTAAGAACCGCACTTAGCAGTTATATACGCATATTCTTACTTTATAGCTTTATATATACTACAATAAAAAATACACATAATAATTTCTACAAGAAAGATAATAAAAGCAACTGCCAGTCCGCTTATCCAAAAGAAAAATATCCCTTGGAAATGATTAAAACTTAGAGCAATGTCGGCGCTCTCTGATTCTAGTATATAATATGATTTAATTGCATCTGATATAAATTTATCTGAAAGACCGCTTTCCACAATCTGCATATTTAAAGCATTTAATGTTTCTATGAAAAAATGCCCCTTCCTCATAATCATTACAACTTCCAAGTTTAATAACTGTTGCGACTCAACTACATTTACCATATTCTTCACCTCCCCCTCCATGTTCAGTTGTTTCTTTCCTAAAGGCATACAGCAATTGCGATGATACGCAACATCTCGTACAATAGAGGACGCGTTGAAGATGTCTGAATAAATAATTTTTTTTTCAAGTTTAAGCCATAGAATGTGATTTGTCGCAATTTTTGTCATCATAGGTACTACAATTAAACTAAGTTGCGAGTCCGCTACTTCCTCTTCGTTATTAATGGATCGTTCGTATTTGGGATGAGTGAAAATACTAATCAGATTTCCTTGGAGAATTGAACAGAGTAAAAAACAATATAGAATATATAATATCCAGATAAAGCGAAGTACATTTGTTATTGGTATGATATTTGATGTAGTACCCAACATGAAAGATAACATGACAAACATATTTTCAGAAAAATTTCTTAAGTTATGTCGATCCAGCACAGCGTTTCCAATAATCCAGCTAACTGTAATAGTTATGAAGAAGGTTGCCAAAATGGCATAGAGTAAATCTTTTTTAAAAACGTAAAGCATTAATCTGGCTCCAGAAACTTTCGCAGCTTTAGGAACAATCCATGTGGCTTCGTCTTGAAATAAGATGTCACTAAGGTCATAATTTGAAAGAAGTTGGTATACTCGAGCTGTCTGTGCGTGTAGTCTCACTTCATGAGTAAGTTCAAGGATGTCGTGTTGTATGGAATTTCTAACTACACAATATACATTAGTTTTTAAAATATTACTGATTAGGCTTAATATATGTAAAGGAGTTTTGGCAGTAAGACGGACATTGGCGTTTAACGGAGTAGTACTTAGAACTACAATAGGATAGCCTTGAAGGTTTTTGATGGTTTTATGAAATTTAATTGTCATTTGGCTGTTGCAAAGCTGCTTGTTCCCCAAACATGAATATTCGGTGCAATAATTGGGATCTGTGAATAAATTAGATGTATGCAAATAGAAGTTTCTGCCGTTAAGGCTAGATGTAATTAGGATAACACGAATAATATCAAATTTAAAGAAAATTTCAAAAACTTTCTCTGGATGATCAGCGTCATACATAACAATCAAGAATTTGCCACGAGGAGATCTGCTTTCGTTCCAGATGATGCTTGACTTGAGTTTTGATAAGATGTTGAATACAGATGACGAGTTGTCAGCAGAAACAATAAAATTATTAAATAATTCAATTTTTCCCCGAATAGGATTTGTATACCGAACAATCACTCGAGGATTTGGGATGTCTTCCCATGGGGAATATTCCATGTGTTTTTCGTATATGTAATATATGGTATCGCCAGGAGAATACAACTTTTGTAGTGAAAGCGTAACGCACTTCTTAAGATTTACACTGGCATCTTCTCCACATTGCACTAGGCATATATTAAATAGCGCGAGAACATAGTAACATTTCATTTTAGTTTTGTTAGTCTCTCTCTGAGCTAACAATGTCAGTAATCTTACACTAAAGCAGTTGGTTCCACTCGTAACTCCTTCATTATGAGTGATCAATGAATTCGCATTGCTTAATGTTGTTTTTTTCAAGAATATGTAAATATCAATCAGTATTATTCTAGATAACGAATTTGAGCTTTACCAGTTATTGAGCGACTAAGTAATCGAAAACATTGTACTCTGCTATTTTACTATATTATTATATTTTATACGCTCGTAGTCCTACATTTCCTTGATCATTATTTTTATCGTAAAAGTATTAACTTACCGGTCAATTAAGTTTCTCAATCTATTTAGTTGTTCGTCTTGTATGAAAAAATTTAGTTTGGTAACTCGAACTACGTCTAGTATATGACTACTTAACTAAAAATTAATTGATGTTGTATGTGTAAAGAGCAAATATAGATCTATTAAATGCATTCTAACAATTATGAGTAAAACTTTTTCAAACCTAATTGTTTAATCATCATCATCTAACAGCACTACATGCCAGTTTGGCATATGGCTTCTTTCTTCATCTTTCATGTCTTTCTATCTCTAACTTCTGTTTTCCAGCCCCTTAACCTTGCTTCCTAAAGGTCTTCATCCATTTGTTGCTTTCAAGTTTTCTTTGGTCTTCCTATTTTCCGTCTTCCTTCTGGTTTCTGTTCGAGTACCTTTCGTATTGGATCGTCTATTCTCATTATATGACCGAACTATCTTAATCTGTTTTGTTTTATCAGTATGCTTATGTGGAGTCTTTAAATAGGTCTTCTAATTCCTTTTGTTTTTCTAAGCCCATTTTACCCTTCTTTTACCCTTCCGTAAATTCTTCTTAATATCTTCCTTTCCCACATTAACAGTTTAATATCTTCCACTTTTGTTACCGCCTAGATTACGTTTGCGTGTGTCAGGCTAGGTTTAATAACTGTTTCGTTCAACCGGAATCTTTTTTTATTTCTTCTTCTTGTTTTCTTTCACCGTTTACACCAACAAATAAATATATCGCACTGTTTGTTATTTTGAAGATTATCTCTTCTTTTGTTGTTTTTGTTGTTACATTCAGTTCGTGACTTATTTGTGGTCCCGCTTCTTTCATATATTTTTCTTTGTTTTCGCCATTATTACTGCATCATTTGCACCAGAATTTTATATGGTCCTTTAACAATGTTTGTCTTGGCGTTGATTCTAGCTTTTCTTGTAATGTGTTCCAACACAATGTTGAACGGATGTGGAGTTAGGGGTCACCTTGTTTTAGCCCCATGTTGCTTTCGAAATCCGTGAATACTAGCCTTTCAATTTTAGCTTATTGGTTGTCCTACTCAAAGTCATTGATACTAAGACTATTGTTACTTGATTATATTGTAGTTCCTCCATTGCTTTTATTACTTCTTTCTTTTCAATCTATCGAAGTCTTCTTTAAAGTCTATGTCCAGCGAGTAGATTTTTATATTCTTTGTTTTCGTGGATTTGTCTTATGAAGAATATTTAATCGGCTGTTGTTTTCTCTTTTCTGAATCTGGCTGATGGTAATCCGATATGTTTTCTTTGGATTCTGGCCTGACTTTTTCGGTAATTAGTGAGGTTACTATTTTATATGTAGTATTTAGCAGCTTTTCCCCCGATTTAAATATCTTTTAATGTCTTTCCAATTTGGTAGTTTTTCCTCCGTAACTATATTTCGCCTTTGCTCTATTCTCTGTGCCTCTTGGTTTCTGAATATCTTTTCAAAATGTTGTTGACGAATTTCTGTTATCGTCGATTTATAAGTTGTTGTTGAAACTCTTTTCTTTCTCCTTTTATTATTCTGTAGAAGGCATTTATGAATTTCTTTTGTTATAAGATTCTTCTAATTCTTGTATTTTCTCTCTCTCCTTTTTCATGCAAATTGTTTTAATTTTATTTCGGGGACTGGACACAACGCCCACTGGTCACAAAACCCAACTCAGAATTTGGTCATAACGCCAACATTATATTCTGGTCACAACGTCCACACTTTGGTTTTAGTCACAACGCCGAACTTAGTCACAACGCCGAACTTGGTCACAACGCTCAACTTTGATTTTGGTCATATCGCCCAGACGGCGCAGAAAGTAAGAGAAGTGTGTATCTAAAATGAATAATGATAAATAAACTTTTAAGGTGAGGTAACATGTAGGGAAATTTTCATTTCCCGTAAGTAGTATTAATACTATTTATTTTTGATAATAGTTCAGT
The DNA here is from genome assembly GCA_940337035.1 of Agriotes lineatus. Taxonomy (NCBI): domain Eukaryota; kingdom Metazoa; phylum Arthropoda; class Insecta; order Coleoptera; family Elateridae; genus Agriotes; species Agriotes lineatus. The sequence continues at coordinate 79,444 of CALNHX010003687.1, forward strand.
GGCGTAGTGAGTTTCCAAAAAAGCTTCTAAATTCGAATTACAACATAATGTTATACTGACTGCCAGCTATCGCGCCATCTCTTTGAGGGTCTTCCTGGTGGTCGTGTTCCTCTTGGCTTTTCATTGCGTGCTATTTTGACTAGCCGATTGTCTGCCATCCTGTTTACATGTTCGTTCCACTCGCGCCTTCTTGCTCGTACCCATCGTGCGACGTCTCACACTTTGCATTTTTCTCTTATGTATGTGTTTCTTTGTCTGTCCCATAGTGTATGGCCGGCTATTGGTCTTAAAGCGCTCATTTCAGTTGTTCTCATCTGTCTTTTAGTTACAGTGGTGTCAGCTCTGGTCTCGGCTGCATATGTTAGCACTGGCCTGACACAGGTCTTATATACTCTGGATTTACATTCTGTAGTGAGGTGTTTGCTCTTCCATATAACTTGTTTTAGATGACCCGAGATGGTGGCTGCTTTATTTATCTGTTTCCTCACTTCGTTTTTAAGGTTTCCACAACTTGAAATTTTTGTTCCTAAGTAATTAAAGGTCATTACCTGTTCTATTGATATGTTGTCCATTGCCAATTTGCAGCATAATGGTTCTTTTGAGATGGTCATTGATTTTGTTTTTGTTGTGGAGATTGACATGTTATATGTTTCGGCAGCAATTTTGAATGTATGGAGAAGTCTTTGTAAGTCATTTTCAGACTCCGCTATTAAAACTGCGTCATCCGCATAGCATAAGATATTTATAAGGTTGTTTCCAAGCTTGTAGCCGAGATCACGTGTTTTCACGGCTTCTATTATCTTGTCCATGATGAGATTGAACAGTAGTGGGCTTAGACTATCTCCTTGACGAATTCCCGTGTTTGTTTTTATTTCTTTTGTGAGTTGTTTGTTGACCCTTATTTTTGTTGTGTTGTTGGTGTTCATGTCTTTTATTAGTTTAATGTATTTTTGGGGGACCCCTTTTTCTTTTAATATATATATAATGTCTTTAAGTTTTACGCGGTCAAATGCTTTCGTTAGGTCTATGAAACAAATGAAAGCAGGCGTGTTATATTCGAGTGCTTTCTCTATGAGTTGTCGAAAAATGAATATTGCGTCTATTGTTGATCTGTTTTTTTGGAAGCCTTGTTGTTCTTCACTTATGTGAATTGTGCTAAGGATATGTGTTGCCATTACGCTTGTGAAGAGTTTCATAACGGAGCTTAATAGTGTTATGCCCCTATAATTTGATGGTTCCTTTTTATCGCCTTTTTTAAACAATGGGATGGTGACACTTTGTTTCCACTCTGTTGGAACCTTGCCTTGGTTTATTATTACTTGAAATAATTTTGTTATCTCCTGTAAAAGCAATTCTCCGCAGTATTTGATGAATTCATTACTTATGGCGTCTTCGTTGGGGGTCTTTCTGTTTTTTAATTTTTTAATTGCGTCCCTGATTTGTTCTTTGGTAATTGCTGTTGTTATTATGTTTTCGAGTTCTCCACCAGCTCCTCCTATTTCTTCCTCTTCCTCTTCCTCGTTTTCGTTGTTGCCATTGCCATAAAGTTGTTCGAAATACTGTTCCCATCTTGCCTCAGTCACCGTTTTTACTTCTATGTCTTCGTTTGTATTTTTCTTATTTTGATATGAAACTTATAATTAGCTGTGGCATTATGAGAAAGACATTTTTTTCCCATTTCAGTGACATGTATAGTATTGGATCGATTTATTAGTTTTCACTACTTTATAGCAACAATTCACAATTTTTAATATTGTGTCGTTTTTCTAGTTGAAAGCTTATGCCATTTAGAATATACGTGATTAAACAAAGTTTTTGCGTTGTTACAATACCACCGTTTGATTGACAGTATTAATCACGTTTGATTGTTGTTTATAATATTATACAGTGTCTTTCATACATTTGGACACATGGAAAATTCTTTCAATATCCATTCATCAGAACATTTTATTCTCTAATAAAACCTCTGCAGCTTCTCAAATTAAAAATGCACTTGCAAAAATTTAAATATGCTACTTCATATACGAGGGAGGTTCGAAAATATGAAAATGATTGAAGAAAAAAGTACCCTTATTTTTCAAACAACACAAAAATGTTAATTGGAAGTATTTGCTATAACATATCTATCAAAAATTATAATTGATTTGAATTGTTAATTGATCGGTTTGTTATTAAATTACTTTGAAACTACTTGGTTTTTGACACAAAAATGAGATTTGTTAGCACTAATTTCAAATCACGTAATATCCTGATTGCTAAGTTAATAAGTTGAGAAGTTAACTTTGAAATATCTCATTTGATAATACACAGGGTGGTAATAAAAAATAGGAGAAACCAGTAAACATTGTTTTTGAAGCAAGTAACTGTGACTTTATATTTGACACCTACGTTTAATTCTAAGCAACTCCTTCAAATAACATTTTTGCCTATTTTGAAAAATAAGGGTACCTTATATTAGAACCATTTTCATATTTTTGGACCTCCAGCGTATATGAAAGAAGATATTTAAATTTTGGCAAGTGAATTTTTAGTTTGAGAGTATATAAAAACTTGTATCAGGAATAACATTTTCGGATAAATGGATAATAAAAAAATCCATGTGTTACAAATTTATGACGGACAGTGTATGTTATATTCTACAGATTGGTGGTGAATAATGTAAACATAGGCAGTACAATGAGCTAGAATAAAGCGTATGGGCTTTGTATGCGTTAGACAGAAATATACATCTAGTATTCGAGAATTCAGTGTTTTCTAAAAACAAAGCACCTGGATTCTGCGGCTATTAGATGTTAATCGCATATTACTCTATTCTAGCTCTATGCTAGCTCATTTGATTGCCTATGTTCACATTATCCACCACCAATCTGCAGAGTTTAATAGTGTTATCCTACAGTAACTGAAAAGAATGTTTTTTTTGTATTTTTGGATTCTGGTACTGTTATATAGATTTATGCCAGTCGATTGGTATTTCTATCAGTTCTACTATTTTTTGAAAAATTTTATTATTTTCGGTTATTAGTACTAGTTGGCCACCATATTTTAATAGTTCATTACGAATTTCATCTTTTCCATGTGCTTTTATATTATTTAGCTTGGTATTGGTATTAGTTATTTCTATTTTAGTTAAATTTAATTGTTGCTGATGTTCTTGTTGGTATATTTATTGAATGTAAATAGTAGTTAGTAAATATAGTAAATAAATACAAATTGTTGAAAATACTGGTACTTATTTTATTTCGTAAAACATCTTGTTATATCCAAAAGGAACTTTCTATTCGTTCGAGCCTAAAAACCCTTATCATAGGTACTTGTTTTTCCAATATCTATCTATAAAACTGCACAACGTCTAAAGCACCTCTATAATACGAGCATGCTCGTCAGCCATATTGACTCACATCACAAAAGCGGCAAATTCAAAAAATTAGTTACTTTTCAGAAAATGAAAATGTGTCCTATATATTTGATGCAAAGCATAAAAGGCAAAAAACACAGGAAAACGAAAACAGCTGGCAACTCAAACACGAGGTTAGAAGCTAGAACAGCGAGAATAAATAATATAATAATCCGCAGAGACTGAAATGTTTGACATCGTAGGGTTATGTTTTGGTTGCATCATGGCCACCAACATGTAAACGCGAATGTACTGTGATGCAGGATTTTATGCAACTTGTGCGACAGCGTCTGCTTGTATTATAAAGGGCTCTAACAACGTCGAAATCGTCATTAACATACGAGAAATCGGCAGTGAAGTAATCCATTGTTTTACGACTTTTGTAGACGGCTGGGCGATAGCTAAATGTCAACCTACGTCAACATAACCTACAAAAGTTGGTTAAAATATTGTAATTTCGCGATTTCTCGATTTAAAAAAACATAATGCACCCCGTGGCACTGAAGATTCTTTTTATCCCTTGTGGTTTATTTGCCTTGGCCATACGGGAAACTAAATGCACATTCGTGATAAAAAGATAAACTTTAGTGCCTTGGTATAAAAACTACTATTATCTACTAAAATCTCGTTGCTAAAGTAATACTTTATTGACAAGGGTGGATAAGTAACTAATAAGTAAGGCAATTAAATTAAATGTCAGTCAATATTTTTGTAAATGTGTAAGTTTAAATTGTAATTAAAAGAAACTGTTTTTGTAGATGGGAACAGGTTTGCATGCCACACAAAAAATTCTTCATTCGCAACCATATATGTAATGTTAACATTCCTGACCTCATTTGAGTGGAGGAAGTCGTACATTTCAGCCCGCTACTTCCCGCACTCACTTCTCGCTCAAGTGCGGGAAGTGAGTGCGGGAAGTACTTTCCCGACCGCTGAGCAGGTAGGGGCCTGGGAATCTCGTTGATCCATTCATGCGCGTCACAACCTGTCGTATCATAATATAATAATTTTTCCAATTATTGTTTAGAATAAAGTGGTTGCGAATAAAATAGTATACAAACCTCCACAGGAAGTTTCCTTAGTCTCGAGATAATAGCTGATTTCGACGCTTCGCGTCTCAATCAGCTAGCTAAGCTCTCGACAGTAATGAAACACTTCCCATCTCGGGCTGTAATATACTATTTTTCAACTCCTACAATTATTGAGGTTTTTCCTAATTAAAATTTAAACTTAATGTTTCCAAAAAACTTAACACTTGACAGGTTGACAAAATGATATCCTTAGTTACCGAAGTGCACTGTGGCATTTCCGGTTTGCGGAAAGTTCGTTCCCCACATTTCGTTCCCCACATTTCGTACCCCACATTTCGTTCCCGGGAAATTTCGTCTCCCCACATCTCGTACCCGGAAACTTCGTTCCCGAGCGAGCTTATTTTGTCTCCTAGATTACCGGGTGTTGAAAAACGAGTGCAGCGATCGTAATGCAGTTAAAAATGAAAGATATTTTAATTAATCTATTTATTATAATAAACTTATAAGAACAGTATGTCCCCGGATTAAGTTTACAAGAGGGAATTACATTTTTTTATTTTTACATAAAAATGTTATAGGAATTAAAATTCCTGCTTGGTTTGTAAAGAATTTTAAGAAAAATTTCAGTTTTTCAAAAACAAGTCGGCCTTCACAGTTAAGCAAAAACAATTTTCTTTTCAGATAAACTACCCTTTTTGTTCATGATACAGCAAAATATTACTAAGAAAAGTTGTTCAGAATGAGAAATTATGGCCTTATATAAGATATAAGGAAGATACTTAGTTTAAACCGTCATTTTTAATACATAAAATTTATTTTGTTTTTATAAGTTTATTATAATAAATAAATTAATTAAAGTATATTTCATTATCTAACTGTATTCCGATCGCTGCACTCGTTTTTTAACACCCTGTAATCTACGAGACAAATTGAGCTCGCTCGGGAACGAAGTTTCCGGGTGCGAGATGTGGGGAGACGAAATTTCCCGGGAACGAAATGTGGGGTACGAAATGTGGGGAACGAAATGTGGGGAACGAACTTTCCGTATCCCGGTATTTCCTATGCTTTTTACTTCCTTTTACAATATTGGATTCACCTCAAAAATTCGAAATTGAGTTTTCAACAGATCATCACGTTTTAGAGTCCCAAAAACCATATATTTTTTTATTGGTATGTCTGTCTGTCTGTCTGTGTGTCTGTCTGTCTGTCAACAGAATATCTCAAAAACGAAAAGAGGTATGGCGTTGAAACTTCATATATAAGTTTTGTGTACTATGTAGATCAAACAGCAAGCTTTTGAAGAAAATCGCATAACCGGAAGTAGGTGTTTACTCTTGTGATTTTTCAGTTTTTTTCAATTTTTTCAAAAACGGCTTAACGATTTTTTTTAAACTTTACATTTTATTACATTTTTAATGTGTATTGATGTGAGATAGATGATTTTCCAGTTGAATACTTCTAAAGTGGGTTTCTTTTGTTTTTTTCTATTTTTTTATTAACTCCTATTTTAAATAAAACATCCGGTATATTATTACATTTTTGAATTCACCTTAAAATTCTAGAGAAAATTTTGTTTCTTCAACTAACGCTCTATTTTGTACCGTTTTTGTAGAATTTGTAATTTTTGAAAATTTTTGACAAATGGTTAAAAATTAAAAATGAAATTTTTGACTAATTATAAGATCACTGTAAATGGAAGTTGTGTGAGTGTATCACACCAGATTTTTTATTTACATAAACCAAAATTTATTCGCTAGTGATTAATAGATATTTATGCATTAAGGGAGATATGAATATGTTTTTTCCCTGATGTTGACATGTGTGCCTCTGGCCCGAGGTCTGTAAGTCAACCGAAGGTAAAGAACATGAATATCTCCCGTGGTGCATACAATATTTTATTTACTAGCGTATTAGTAAAAATAGTATGAAATTTCAAAATGTCATAATGACATTTAAAATTATAGTAACATCAAGAATTGCCTCAATGTATGGTTGCTAAGACGTTGCCTACAGTTGCATGGTTACCATGGGAGAAATAATTTGACAAGTCCCTTGGGAGTTATGAGTAGCTTTTCATATTTTGTATCTATAACGAGAATGTAGAACATCATGTTGTTAGTGAATAAAGTAAATTTTATTCAATATTATCATTAAAGTGTCACTCTAACAACGTGGCTTTAGTGGATAAAGCACTTAGAACTTTATAGGTAGGTGTTGGAAAGTAGTTATGTATGGTCCAGTGGCATAAACAGACATTTTATCCATGAGGGTCAAACTTTAGCTCACGAGACAGCCGAGTGAGATACTTTCCCCCGAATGGATAAAATCTCTTTATTCACGCGTAGCATATACAACTTTTTCCAATACCTACAATTAATTGTATAAATAAGTTTTGAAATTGAATAAATAATTTTAAATATGTATGTCCCTAATCATATTACTTGGTTGTCTACTAGTTCCCACGGTAATATGTTTGTATTTTGTAAGTTGCTATGGATCATTGACTACTTTATTCACTAGTGAATAGAGTAACACTTTGTCCATCATCATTAAAATGTTGCTTTACCGTGGAGATTTGCACAGATACAATACAGCTTTATAAATAGGTATTGGAAAAAGAAAATTAGTTCACTACTATAGCTAAATTCTCCTGAGAAAATATATGGAAACAGACAACAAAAACGTAAGTGTATATAAATAAATGTATGTACAACTTCGCTGCCGACCGAGCTTACAAGAATCTTACTGTACATACGTTTCAAAAAAGCCGCGACTTTAAATATTTCAAACGATTTCAACACTTTCGACTACAACCTTTTTATTGACGCGTAACCCGACCACGTCAATCATGTTGCAATAAAAATAGTTAAAATTCAACAGTATTCAATTTCCAGATATAAATATATGGAAGTATAAGGTCTGGACAATTACTTGAGGGCTGCACGTCTTTAGCTATTAACTTAAATCTAGGCCAAAATTTAAATTTTTATGAAAATGTGTTTAAAAAAATGTTGGGCGTTATGACCAAAGTCGAAGTTGAATGCTCTAGAAAAGGAAATAGTGGACAGCACAAAAGAAGGATGAGAGAGGATAAGTCCGATGTCACGTCAGTCTGTCAACGCAGGGTAGAATTAAGCAAGCTCACAGAAAATTTTAAATTAGAAAAGGCCGAAAAAGGATGAAACCGCCACAGATCGTAGCTAGTGTGCTAGTCTAGGAAAGTATGTAGCCCAGAATCGACTATTCACTGAAACACCATTTACACTAACCAGAGGGCGGAACACTGCAAATGAGACGGCAAAAATGTGTCACTCATGTAGGACACGATGGATTATCACAGTCTAGCTTACAGAGTAATGGGTAGACAGAAACTTACCGACGGTTTGAGTCCCCAACCAACCTCCTTAAAATCGATAAAGAGTAACTCGGGATAGTGGTACCGGGCTGACTCTTAGTCACTACCCAGGAAGTGAGTTCGCCGAGATGGCTCGGGAAAGCTGGTAGGCTCTCAGAGTCGAAGGAGTCACCTTTACCCTAATAAGGGCATTGGAGGCGCCATGGCCAGAGAAGTGGAATTTTGGCTGAGAAGTCAAGAAATTAATCGCCAGGATTTCTCTGGGGCCAGCTGGCCAAAGCAGGTAAAGAAGGATAACTAAAAACCACTGGCCCGCACTATTACTTTCCCATAGTGAACTTTTTGTGGGTAAGGCAAATTATTCTTCAGGACAGTAGGTGCGTTACGGCAGAAGACAAATAGTCTTACTTCAAGAATCTTATATTTACAGAAATAGGGTTTGGGGACTACGTGCGGCCAGCTAAGATCTAGTAGTTTGCAAGCAGGTGACAGGGATGGGACACTTTTAAACTAACCAGAAGTAGATTTACAAAAGAGTGAAGGCGCAGTAAGAGAACCAGCTAACAGAAATACTGTGCGGAGTTAAGCTTGGTTTCGGATTCTGCCAGACAAATAAAAATTGTGAGTCGCCAAACAAGTAAAACGATAGGAGCGTTAAAATACCAATGGGGCATGGATTACATGCAGAGATGAACCATTATATCACCTCCTGGAAGTTCAGTTTTTCGGAGACGACGCCATCCAAATGGTAAAACAGGTACATGTTCTTGTAGAGATCTGGCAGTTCGCCGAGGGTTTGATAACAGAGGGTTTGTTTTTCAGATAACCATTACAGGTGTTATACATGACATTTATAATTTATTGTACAATGAACACAGTGAATTATGGACATATGCTTGAGGTTTAACTGGTCGAGACTTACAGTAACGCCTCGAATAATCTAAGTAAGTAGCCTTAGTTGCTGTCCTCTTCGGATATTACATCTTGAGGAAGTTTCCTCTTAAGTCTTACATGGATGTTGCGCTGGCTTAGGTTGTAGTATACTGCTCCGTCACACTTGTTGATGTTTTTTATAAAGTTTTTGGTGGTAATATAGTTTTGGATTGTCGATATACTCAATTTGTGATGCAATTGTGTGTTGCGGACGTACCATGGAGCGTCTATTGCAATACGGAATAACTTGTTTTGAAACCGTTGGATCTTCAAGATATTGGTTTTGGATGTATTACACCAGACAGGGGAGGCATAGAGTGCTAATGGTTGCAATAAGGATTTCTACATAAGAACAGTGCATTCCGGTCGGAGCGGGGTTTTTCGTTTTTAATAAGTGGGTAAAGTTGTCGTAGCCGATTGTGGTATTGCATTAATTTTTTATTTACGTGGTAACTCCAACTCAGTCTTGTGTCTAAATATACTCCGAGGTATTTGATTGTGGAGTTTTTGGGGTTCCAGGGTAGCACATCTCCATTGATGTTGATAGATGGTGGATCAACTATTCTTCTTAGTGTAAAGATTTTACATTGACACTTGGTTGGATTGATTTGGATGTTCCAGTTTCCTATCCACTTGCAGAATTTATCCGTTGCAGTTTGTAATAGCTTGACTGCCGTTTCTAAGTCTGTGCTTTGTGTGAAAATAGCTGTATCATCAACGAACATTGCTATAGACGCAGGGATTTCAAGTATGTCAGAGGTGTAAATGTTGAAAAGTAGCGGGCCAAAAATACTGCCTTGGGGAACTCCCGCCCGTATGGCTTTAGTTTCGGAGATGACAGAGTTTACTTTGACAGCATATGTGCGCTCTTCTAAGAAAGAGAAGGCAACTGCTAGTATGTATCTAGGTATGTTATACTTTAGTAGTTTATTCTTAAGACCTTCGACCCAGACTTTATCGAAAGCCTGCGCTATATCCAGGAGGATTGCGGTAGTGTAGCATTTATGTTCGAGTCCTCTTTCGATTAGTTCGCTGATCCTTTGTAGTTGGTGGCAGGTTGAGTGATCTTTTTTGAAGCCAAATTAAAAGAGTGGGATGATATGGAGTGTGTCTACTATTTTAACAAGGCGAGCGTGGATTACTTTTTCTAGAAGTTTAGAGAGGGTAGTTAAGAGGCTGATGGGTCGGTAGCTGGCCATGTGTTCTTTCTTTTTTCCTGTCTTAGCGAACATAAGGACGTGAGCATGTTTCCATGTTCTGAGAAAGTAGCATATCCGCAGGCATCCATTTATCAGACACGCTAGATATGCCAGGCATTTACTAGTAAGATGCTGAATGACCAAGTTAGGTCTTAGGTCATGGCCAGGTGATTTGCATTTAGGTAGTACAGCTATAATTTCCCTTAGTTTATTTAGATACGTTGGTTAGATGTTTCCAGTGCTGACAGGGTGGTGAGTTTCGATATGACTGATTACGTGTGTCACTTGTGTAGGGGTGCAAGTGATTGCCGGTGTGAAAACCTGCTCTAGATGGTGGGCGAAGGCTTCAGCTTTTTCATAATCGGTGCAGAGGGTATTATTGCTCGATTTGAGTGTAGGCAGCTCGTGAGGAATTTTTAGGATTTTTCTGGTGGTTTTCCATATCCCCGGGTCACCGGGGTCGATGTCTTTAATGTGCTTACTGTAAGACTGGATTTTATAATCGTCCAGCTCTCGCTTTATGAGATGTGTGAGGTTATTTAGAAGCCTTTTGGTTTCCGGTCTTCTGGTTATTTGCCAGAGTCTTCGAACTTGACTTCGATGCTGGATTAGGTTGATTATAGAGTGGGGAGGGAGGTTATAGTCAGGGCGGCGATGTCTGGGTGCAGTTGTGGTAGCTACTTTTACTGCATCGGTTGTTGATGTGGTGATGGTGGAAATGGTTAAATCAATGTCTTCTTGATTTCTCAGAACTCTTGGTTTTGTGAGGTTGTGGTCCAGATTTTCTTGGAAGAGATCCCAATTAATCGGTCCATTGACTAGTCGAGCAGGGGGTGGCTTGGGTTTGGGTGAACTGAGAAAGGATATAAGTACTGGTAGATGATCAGAGTTTAATTCAGTGATTACATTTTGGGTGATTTGTTTAGAATTTTTTTTTTGAAGAACAATATCCGGTATGTCCGGCTGGTGGTCAGCTCTATATGGAAAGTAGGTATATTCATCAGGGGTCAGAACTTGAAATCCGTGAATAGTAGAGTAATGTTCAAGTTTTAGACCTTCAGGATTTGTCGCCCTGCAGCCCCATGTAGTGAATTTGCTGTTTAGATCCCCTATTACCAGTACTGGCTCAGGTGTATTGAAAATAGTAATAATTTCATCTTCTTTTAATTTTTTGTTAGGCTGCCTATATGCACTTATTGTAACAATACTCTTGTCATTGAGTTTTACTTTCACTCCTGTGCTTTCTAGGTTTGCAATTGGAAGGTCTGGATTTGAATTGTGGTCAAACTTGTGCTTAATAATGATAGCCACTCCTCCAGAGGCTACTTGGGCGTTTCTATCTTTGCGGTATACTCGGTATCCAGGTATTTTAAAGGTTTCGCCTTCGACCAGATGAGTTTCGGTAATGCAGGCTATGTCGACTCCATATCTGGCCAGGAAGGCTATAATCGTTGATCGTTGATTGGCTAAGCCATTAGCGTTAAGGATTGTTGAATTTTCGAGTGTTCGTTGGCAGTTATGGTGCATTAAGGAGTAGGGGTATAATGGAGTTTATTAGGAATGTTTTAATTTGAGGAATGTATGGCGTTATTAGATCTATTAGGAGTTTAATGAGGTTATTAGGTTGGTTGGTTGATGCATTTGTTGAGGTGTTTGGGGAAGAGTTAAAATTATTTTGTACTCGGTTGGCGAATGTTTGTGTTTCGTTAGCGTAGGTATTGTATGAGTTACTTCTGCGTGTGTTGTTGTTTAAACGTTTTTGTTGAAGTTCCATATGATGAATACATCCTCGGCAACTGGCTGCATGTTCGCCTCAGCAGTTGGCACATGTTGGCTTTTCTGTTGATTTTTTATTGCACTCAGTGTGGCAGTGGTTTCCTGCACATTTAACGCATTTCTGGGGGAGTGTACAATAATTCTTGGTATGCCCATATTTCTGGCATCTGTGGCATTGCATTACATTTGTGGCATTTTTTCTTACTTCTACAGTAACAATGGAGTGGTACAGCTGTTTAAGTTGGAAAATTTGTTTTGCTGCATCGTTGTTTGTTAGATCAAATTGGTAGTGGTCTTTTATCTTTTGTTAGTAAGCGAGTTATGTTGATTACAGGTAAGATTTTCAAGGCTTCTTTAATTTCTTCTTTGGTTAGTGATGGCGGAACATTTTTTATTGCTACCGATAAGGGTTTGCTATTTGGGTTTTGGAAAGTGTAGTAAGGAATTTGGTTTTTTGTATAGAATTCTGTAAGGGTGCGGTAGTCGTCTTCTTGGGTTAGGTTAATTCTTATTGTATTTAAATTGCACATTGTTGTAAAAGTGCCTTTTATCATGGCTTGAATGTCTGCCACGAGCGCAGCATGATTTATTTGATTTTGTAGGTAAATTGGTGGTATCTTAATTTTATTTTCAGCCTTGGTCTCTTGTTCGGCATTATGAGATAAATTGAAATATTTATTTTGTTTTAATGGTTTTTCTGTTGACCATAGATAACGTTTTTGCACCTCAGTAATAGGTGGTGATAATTGGTCGGATTTGCGTTTTAACGCTTAATTTTGCAGGTGGGTTTCATTGTTTTGGGTTGGGTTGGTGTCCGTATTTGTTGTTTATAATTCAATGTATAATTATTGATAGATTGTACTCACAGCTGCATATGGCTACAACTATTATCTTGAGGGTCCAACGTTTCGCTGCGATAACATAGCACACGCGTCGCGTCCACTCTGCTTCACGGCTTGCGTTCGAATATTGATAACAGAGGGTGCAGTCCTAGATATCCTTCTTTCAAGTGTTGTAAGAATATTCAGGTCAGTGTAGCAACTAGGAACGCTTGGACGAACCCTCTAGCTGGATACTACGAAATTCAAAACAAATATCACAAATCTTTTAGAGACTACAAATTGTTCTGAAGAGAATACAGACAGCTTAAACGACGCAATAGTTGAGACCATACAAAAAACCCAAGATATCCATTGTCCTAAAACCAAACAGATGAACGAATTAGCGAAAACACGAAAATGTTGATGAAAGAAAGAAATGACATTATGACAGATAATGATCGCAGGGACGATCTGAGAGAAATAAATAAACAAATATCCAAAGCTGTAAGACGTGACATCAGAAACTAAAACAACAATCAGATAAAACCTGAAGTAATCAAACTGAAAAATAAAAAGGGAATTCTTACATCAAATCGTAAAGAAATACTGAATACAGTAAAACTATTCTACTCTAAATTATACCAAAGTCAAGAGGATGAAAACCTAGACTCGCAGTCACTATCATCCAGCAAATACGGTTAGCCTTGCAAAGTCCAAAAATAACAAATCACCCGGTAAAGACAACGTTGTTACAGATGCAATAAAAATAGGAGGCCCACTTTTGTTGTAGAAAAAGTATGTATTATTCAATCTTTGCTTAAACATCAGCAATATACCGAGTAAATGGAACGACGCGGTAACCATATTACTATTTAAAGAGGGAGATAAAACCGATCTAGAGAATTATAGACCAATAAGAGATTCAAGATGTCGCTCAAAGGCTTGTCGTGTGTCGAGTGCTCCAAAAAGTTAAATCGTTATGATGATGCGATTGATTGTGCGGGAGAGTGTTGTGGTTCATTTCATTTGCAATGTGCTGGGCTATCTATTGAAGCATTTCGAGCCATGTGTGAAGACAAAACAACTAAGTTTTGGAAGTGCAATAAGTGTAGCACGAATGTAAACATAGGTGACACTCAACCTGATCCACTAAAACGCATGATCGAGCATATCACCGAGCAACTAAAGGTGTTACCTGGTTTAAATTTGAATATTGCCGCTCTCATGCAGTCGTTCGATACTTTTTCTAAACGTTTCGACGATTTACAAAATCAATTATCCAGCATTAAAGTCGATATGGAGCGAAGTGAGAATAAAATTAGCGAAATGGAAACTGTTGTAGCATCACAGGAAGTCGCAATAAAGAATCTTCGAGCGCAAATTAACTCTATGGAACAATATACTAGAAACAAAAATATTGAAATTCATGGTGTCATCGAAACCCAACAAGAGAATCTTAATTCGGTGCTACATAAAATTGCATCTAAATTAAATATTGATTCGTTCACTATGGACTGTATCGAGGCCAAGCATCGTATCCCTAGCCGCAACAATACAAAACCCAAACCGATTGTTGTACAGTTTTTAAGTCGTAAAACTAGAGATGTATTTATTAATTGTGGAAAACAATTGAAACTTACCAACAATGACATTATAGCAAATAGCGGTGCCGGGCGTATATACATTAACGAGCATCTTTCTCCATTTAATAAAAAATTGTTGTGGCATGCTAAGGAATTAAAAAAGAATCTGTATTTTAAATATGTATGGACTAAAAACGGTACCATTAATATGAAGAAGGATGACAATTCTAATGTTATAAAAATCCGCTCGCTTGAAGATCTCCCTCAAATCTAGGAGCCTTCTAACACATCTGCTAATTCCTTGGCATCTAAACTACCCAGTCCGACAAAAAATATTCAACTGTTTTACCAAAATGTGCGCGGTCTGAACTCTAAGGTAAACGAATTTTACTTAAATATTCTGAACAACGATTTCGATATTATTTTAATCACTGAATCATGGTTACAAGATGGTATTTCGGATAACGAACTGTTTGGTACTAATTACACCGTATTTCGAAAGAACCGAAACATTGTGGCGACTGGTAAACAAAAAGGTGGAGGATTATTGGCAGCGGTGCGGTCCCAATATCAAGTGCAACAGCTAAATACTAACTCAGTGTGCGATAAATTCTGCGATATACTTTGCTTTAAAGTCAATTTCAGTTCATATTGTTCTTTTTATTTTGTATTAATATACATCACAGATGCTAGTAGAAATGATTATGAACTACTTTTTGATTTCTTGGGTAGTCTGCCTTTTGTTTTTGAGAAAAACTGCATTGTTGTTGGCGATTGTAATTGTTCTGATTATCACAAATATCATTTTAATAATAATAATGTAGACTTGCTTCCGAAAACAAAGGCTCTAATTAATTTTATGAAATTCTTAGATTTGCAGCAACTGAATTATGTTACAAATGAAAAGGGTAGAATACTTGATTTAATTTTATCTCGTGTCAGTGTTGACATATTACCGGAGGCGGATGGTCTTGTAGTTCCTGACTCACATCATCCTCCTTTACTTTGTTCTTTTGATGCTAATGTGGCGAAGGTGAAAACTTGCGGAGCTAATCAAGAATTACTATACAACTTTAGAAGAGGCGATTATGACTTGCTAACGAAATTAATGAGAAATGCTGATTGGTCTCCTATTTATGATCTAAGTTCTGTTAATCAGGCCGTTGATAAATTTTATGATATTATATATTCTGTTTTTGATGATTGCATACCCAAATTTATTAAAAGAAACAGCAGGTATCCTCGATGGTTCAATAAATCAATTATAAAAAACTTAAAACTCAAAGAAAAGTATAGACGTCTTTTCAAATCTACAGGTTGTCAAACACATTACAATAACTTTAAAAAAATACGTGCTGATACCAAGAAACTTATAAGTGAGAGCTATCGAGAATACCTATCCGATATAGAAAATAATATTAATGATGACCCTAAGAACTTCTGGTCTTTTGTAAAAAGTAAAGACAAATGTGCAAACGTTCCTAGAACAATGATTGATCATAATGGCTTTACAGTTGAAGGTGGTTTGGAGGTTGTAAATGCTTTTGCTGATTTTTTCAGTAGCTGCTATGTTAATGGCAATAGTAACAACTTAAATAATAATTTGTTAAACAACTCCAACACTACTTCAAATTTGAATATTAGTGTCTCTAATTTTACAACTCCGGAGGTTCTTGGCGTTATTAAAAAGCTAAAAAATACTCGCTCTTTAGGGCCCGATAAAATTCCCACTTACATCGTTAAAGGATGTGCCGATATTCTGGCGACTCCTTTATGCTTTATTTTCAATCTGTGTATAACTAATACTTTTTTTCCAAATAAATGGAAATACTCCAAAGTAATTCCTATTATTAAAAAAGGCTCTAAGTCAAACGTTACAAATTACCGACCCATATCTCTTCTTTGCGTTTTCGGTAAAATTTTCGAATCCCTACTAAATAATAGTATTCGACAACAAATTTCTCCATTATTATCCATAGACCAACATGGTTTCATAAACAAACGTTCGACGGTCACTAATTTGGCAATTTTTACTCAGTTTATTTCAGATGCACTTAACAACGGAATACAGGTTGACGTCATTTATACCGACTTTGCTAAGGCATTCGATTCTGTTAATCATTCGATTCTCTTATTCAAACTTGACATTTTTGGCTTTTCTATAAACTTAATTAAACTACTTGATTCTTATTTAGCGGATAGAAAACAACAAGTTTATCTTAACGGTTATTTATCTTACAAATTTACTGCATACTCTGGAGTCCCCCAGGGAAGCATTCTGGGACCGTTATTGTTTATTATATTTATCAACGATATAACTCATGTTGTTAACTATGTTAACTACGCCTCTACATTACTCTATGCAGATGATTTAAAACTATTTTATACTATTAACGACATTTCTGATTGCGAACGACTGCAAGATGATCTTAATAAAATCTGGGAATGGTCGATATCTAATCAGTTAAGTTTTAATATAAATAAATGCCAATATATGACCTACTCTCGTAAATCAAATTCGATTTTGTTTCAGTACACCATGAATAATGTTAATTTAGAGCGTGTTACAAGTTTTCATGACCTTGGCGTAACCTTCGATCCATCCTTAAAATTTAATCAACACATTGAAATTTTATTAAATTCTGCATCCAAACAATTAGGCTTTTTAATTCGTAATTCACATTCATTTAATTGTATTGACAAGTTAATAACTCTTTTCAACTCACTTGTACGTACTAAATTGGAATATGCTGACATAATTTGGAATCCATGCTATACTTATTACACAATTAGAATCGAAAGAATACAGAAAAAGTTTTTAAAGTATTGTCTTTATAGGTCCGGTGTTAATGACGTCATCACTGATTATAATTCTCTGTGCCTTCATTTTAATTTCACCGAACTATCAAATCGTAGAACATTACATTTGTTAATTTTTCTATTTAATTTAATTAATTATCATGTTGACGCCCCTACACTTTTATCGCAATTACAATTCCGACTGCCTGATTTAAGGACCAGATCTCAATTTTCATTTTCATACCCGGTTTCTAGAACTAACGTGCATTTCAAATCGCCTATTCTAGCAATGTCAAATGCATTCAGTAAATTACACGTAAATATTGATATATTTTCGCTCACAAGTGTTCAGTTTCGTGCTGCAATTTCCGACTGAAGTGATTTTGTACTCGGAGAAATTTTTTGTTATTGTATGTGGATTTAGGCGGTGAATTTCATTTTATTATTATACTATTCAACTGTTGTGGTGGTGGTATGTCATTGTTTAGTTTAGGAGATAGTTATTTTGTTTTATTTCATTTAAGTCTTGGCGACACTAAGTCAGTTATTAATTTAAGTCATTGTTGTTTCCTGTAATTGGGAATTTACTTCCCGTTGGAAATAAATCTATTTATTATTATTATTATTATTAATTACAAACATCATAAAACTAATACACACATCACAAAAGTCTACGGATAAATTTTTTTTTATAAAAAACTGTAAAGTAAATTGTTTTTTTTTGAGGTGATCTGCTGATAATAAATTAACACAGCACTTTTACAACATTCGAAATTAAAAATTTAATTTACAATAAAAGAAGACCATCTGAAAAAGTTTTAATTAAACTTATTAACAACACGTTGATTTTATACAATCACAAAAAAAATAAATACCAGCTCTTAACGTATTTATTAATTAAATTTAGTAGAGTATTGCCTCCTCTTTGGTTCAAAACGGCTCTGCATCTTCTAGGCATTGATAAAATTAAATTATCTATTGCATCTTGTGGTAACTGTTGCCAGTGTCTTACAAGGGTATCACGAAGTTGAAACCGAGTATGAATTTCACCCAATTCACTTTCAACGCTTCTTCCCAACATATCCCACACGTGCTCAATAACGTTTAGGTCTGGGGACTGCGCAGGCCATGATAAAACAGAAATATTTTCGTCTTCAAGCCACTCGGTAACCGCACCTGCAACATGTGGGGTGGCATTATCATGCATCAGTGTGAACTCAGGTCCAACAGCACCTGCGAATGGAAGCACTATAGGCCGCAGTACCCTATTTAAGTACTCATCAGCATTCATAAACCCCTCAAGAAAAACGAGATCTGTTTTTCCGCCAATGCAGATACCACCCCACATCATTACGGTACCTCCTTTGTAAGAATGGACCTCCTGACCACATCTGAGCCTTTCCAAGTTACCAGGTCGCCTCCACGCTCTAACTCGTCGACTGTCAGGGTGTATTCCAAAACGAGATTCATCTGTGAACAAAACCGTAGACCACTGCTCTTCTGTCCACAGAATATGCTCTTCAGCCCATTCTACTCTGCGTGCTCGATTACCATATCGAATTGGCGGGGCTCTTATTGGATGTCGGGCGTGCAGATCAGCTTCGTGCAATCGATTTCTAATTGTTTGAGAGCATACAGTTACATTATGAGTTGCCCGAAGCTGGGAAACCAATTGTTTAGCCGTAATTGTTGGTCGTCGTCTAGCTTCCAAAGTTAAGTAGCGATCTTGAACGCACGTGGTAATGCGTCCACGACCTGGATGTTGTTCGCTAGGATCTCCGGATGTCCTATATCTACGCCACAATCTGCTAATTACACTTTGAGAGGTGTTTAAAGCTGCTGCGACATCAACTTGTCTTTGGCCAGCTTCTAGCATACCTACAGCTCTATTCATTTCAGCTAAACTTAAATGTTGACGTTGTTGATTATCTTCCATAATAACAACACCAATAAAACTTAAAACACCCCAAAATAAACTTAAAACAACTGTAAATTATGATTAAATCATTCCCCAACAACACTGGAATTGCTTTATTTTCAGTTGAATTGACAATTAAGCATTTGCATTTGTTTATTTAGTATTGTAACAATTGCTATCGCTAGCCTAAAGACTAGCACTAACATACTTGATGAATGGCAGAAATAGTTGATAACAAAATTAATTTATATCGATAAAAAATGTTATATCCCTAGACTTTTGTGATGTGTGTATAACCACTATGATTTTGATTGGTAAGTCAAGGTGCTCTATTCGAATTATATAAAAATGTAGAATAAACTAGCTCCACTAAGAATATCTACTGCCTAAAATATACAGTCTGTTCTATAAAAAAGGCCCCGCCTTCTAGCTACTTTATTATTTATTTTAGACCCAATAAACCTTATATCAAATCAAATGGAAAATAAAAACCTACATTTTAACACTATCAAAAATTTTTTATCTACAATTGTTTCAGAGTGGTGACGTCACGTGCAACTTTTTTAAATGACACTGTATATATTTTTTGACATTTTCTGGTAGAGGTTTTTTTTCTCTTTTCAACAATATAAATATTTTATGCCCTTACATAAGAAAATTTTCGAGAAAAATTAAAAAACTTTTTTATCGGTGGGAGGCCACCATACAAAACTATAAACAAAAGTGTAACTCAGAAAAACAAAACAATAAACACTTTAGATTATTCTGAAATCTGACAGTTAAAGCGTTTGGCTACTATTTGTTTTGTTTTTCTGAGTTACACTTTTGTTTACAGTTTTGTATCATGGCCTCCCACTGTGAAAAAGTTTTGTAATTTTTCACGAAAATTTTTTTATGCAAGTGCATGAAATATTTATATTGTTGAAAAGAGAAAAAAAACCTCTACCAGAAAATGTCAAAAAATATATACCGTGTCATTTAAAAAAATTGCACGTGACGTCACCACTCTGAAACAATTGAAGATAAAAATGTTTTGATAGTGTCAAAATGTAGGTTTTTATGTGCCATTTGATTTGATATAAGGTTTATTGGGTCTAAAATAAATAATAAAGTAGCTAGAAGGCGGGGCCTTTTTTATAGAACAGACTGTATATAAAGTTCTTTATACAGTTTGTGATCTTCTTTGCCTTATTAAGATTGTTTCTTAATATTTATTTATTTATTTTTATTTATTAGTAGTGTACCTAGAGGGATTCTGGGACACTTCGATTGGTTTGGAACTTGGCTAAGTGTCACGTGGCGAGGTCACTGGCCTCTGGTTTGAAACTTGGCTAGGTCTAGTCGGGGGTCACAGTCTATCTGTCTACCTGTCTAAGCAGTGCTTTCAAACCTATATTAAAACAATCGAATCTAAAATTTGGGTCTTACGTAAAAGAAAACAATATGCAATTAAATGGTACTGCTGATAATAGCGGTATAGAAATTTTTAACTCAGTTTACACTCCGAACTGTAACCTGTAAATCTCTACAGCATAATAATTTTTCTGTAGGAACTTGCTTATTGCTAAAGTGAGGGATGCTGTCCTTCTGTACATAGATCCAACAGCAGCAAAGCGGAATAAAAAACTATCGTCAAATTTCGAAACTTTGTGTATTTAATAAAGTACAGGAAAAAACATGTAATATATACATTCGGTGCTTACAATGTCTGTAAATTTTCAATCAATTTTAAGCAAATTTCTTAACCACACATTTATTTTTTAGCAACCTTGTACATTCCCAGATTTTCCCGTCAAAAACCTGATCATAATTTAACTTAACCGTCAAAACCTGAGTAGAATTTGAACTTCCCACCAAAACCTGATCATAATTTGAATTTACCGCCAAAACCTGCGCATAATTTGAATTTCCCGCCAAAACCTACGCAGAATTTAAACTTCCCGCCAAACCTGCGCAAAAACCATCGCGCAGACCCCCGCGCAGACCTACGCAGAAACTCCAAACAACAATAACATCCGGTTTTTTTAGCAACCTTGTATATTCCCAGACGCTCACATCCACAGGTCTGGACAGGTATTTTCTATAGTCAGCGCCTCCTTCTAATTTTAGCTTTATTTACACAATTTCTAATGTGATTGTTTAGTTACAAAATATTTTTAAACAAGTTTGAGATTTTCTCTTATACCTACATCTGATTTTTAACCAATCTAGGTAAGTTTTTATCTGAAAAAAATGAACTGTCCCTCACCGCTGGGTATCGTATATCATCTTTATTAATTAGAGTATTTTTTTACTAATATATTGTTGTGGCCTAATGGCTTTTACTTGGCTTTATTTAATTTAATTATTCTCAGGGTTTTATTTAAAATTTTGATTTTGATCTAACCTTTTGCGTACAGTCTTTAACATGTAATTGTAATAACCTTAGTTATTCGACTCTAATCGACTATTAAAATCAGATTAAGACATAAACCATAATACCGGATATAGGACAATTAATTGTTTTTATTAAGTAATTAATAACTGCCTGTATCATACGTTTAACAACTTTGTTAATAATATTTGAATTTAATTCTTATTCTGAGTATTTTTTACTAATATATATTGCTGTTCGATATTTGACAAGGTCCGGTTTGGCAGCTGCATTACAAGTGTTCTGCCTGTCTGTCTGTCTGTCAGCAGTGCTTTCGAGCCTATATTAAAACAATCGAATCTAAAATTTGGGTCTTACGTAAAAAGAAAACAATATGCAATTAAATGGTACAGTTGCTAATAGCGGTATAGAAATATCCAAAATTTTTAACTCAGTTTACACTCCGAACTGTAACCTGTAAATCTCTACAGCATAATAATATTTCTTTAGGAACATGCTTATTGCTAGAGTGAGGGATGCTGTCTTCTGTATACATAAATCCAACAGTAAAAAACGAAATAAATAACTATCGGCTGTGTATTTAATAAAGTACGGAAAAAAACACGTAATATTTACTTTGCTTACAAACAATGTTGAGGATTTCTCTCAATATTTGTAAGACTCCAACACTTTTGTATTATGTTAAATACTGTTTACTAACTGACTGTTAATAACTATCAAAATATGCGAGAGACTATCAGCTACCAGATCCCAGTCACTCGTGTGTCTCACTCAGAGCCTCAAACAAGTTTTAATTTCCAAAGGCTCCATTCAATTTAGCGGTTGTGCAGATTTTTCTCAAACAATGGGTTCCATTATTCAATTTTTACCAGTCTTGCACATTTCTCAAACATGTCTGGACAAGTCTGAAGCTCCAGACAATAACATCCTGTTTATCTGATAATGGAGGTCAGCAAAAATTCCTCCAGAGAACAATGGCTTCATTGTCCAATTATTTTTTGCAATCGTGCAGATTACTCAAACAATGGACGCCATTGTTCAATTGGTAGACACCCTGCATCTACAAGTCTCAACAAGTTTTGCATTCCCAGACGATGACTCACATTCTATTGAGCGTGGGAAAATTTTGATAACCGTAGGAATAAAATTAGACATTTAGCCCCAAAATTCATCGTGAGGATCTTGTAAAAATTACACGTTTAACCCCAAAATTCATCGTGGCAATGTAAAATTTCAAAATTACACTTTTAGCCTCAAAAATTCATCGTGGGAACCGGACCCCGCTAGGCCTGTGACCTTGACCACGGCTACGCCCGTGACCCCCGACTAGACCTAACCAAGTTTCAAACCAGAAGCCAATGACCTCGCAACGTGACACTTAGCCAAGTTCCAAACCAATCGAAGTGTCCCAGAATCCCTCTAAGTACACTACTTGATTGATTGATGATGCGCTAGGTGAGTAAAAATTAGCGTAGCTTTGTAACTTAAAAATTTCATAAATACCCCTGCCTCGGGTAAATACCTATTTATAAATACCCTACCCACTGGGTAATTACTCAACCCACATCACTAAACACAATAGAGCTGACGGGAAAAGACCACTGTGTTGGAATGTTCCTATATATTTTCCAGCAAAAAATTCTTAAGGTAAGAAGAAATACAGCCGTAGTACCTAATAATAACACTAAATAAGGTATGAAGTTGTTAGTATGTATGTACATACATGTTTTTATCTTTTTTAATACAGGTGGTTTTTATCATAGATCTCAATGAGGCACTACCCGCAAATACAACCGAAACTGTAATTGAAATTATGAAAGTTAATTTATGAGTAAAAATGGAAGAATTAAACTAAAACGCAAGTTAAGTTTTACACAAGAAGAATGAGAATTTGAACAAGTCATTTTGATTGTAGTGAATATTTTGTAATTACCTACTTTGTTTCTAGTTAATAAATCCATTCGAAGAAAACAAGGTTTTATTTCAATTTCATCCATATAATCGCGCACACAACCTGCTGAATAGTGCGGCAAACGTCATATTGGCGAAATTGTGTGACACATATGTCGGAGGAGTAAACATGGTGGATGTGGCGGTACACTCCTATACACACTGGCTCTGGCTTTAGCTAAACTTTTTTATTTAATTTTCCAAAATAATTGGATCCAAAATTTTTGTTTAAGTATGGTATCATAAAGTATTTTTTTCTATAGCACATGTTAAAGTGTGCTTTTATCAACTCAAAACAAAAGGTCAAGTTTTACTTTAACAGCAAGGCTAGATAAAGTAGCACTTTAACATCAAGGATAGATAAAGTAATTTAATTTTCTAACTTTTGTTTAAATTAAATATGACAGCTGCGCATTATCGTAGCAACCCAATCTAGCTACTGACATTTTGAAATGTGATTGACTGTCCTTATTTCATTTTGAAATTGTTAAAGTTCTTGCTATAGAAAAAAATATTGTATTATACACGACGATAAAGTTATTTCTATCCACTCTTGAATCATTAACGTCTCGACTACGTCTCGACGTTAAACGATTCACTCGTGGATAAAATTTAACTTTATCGTCTTGTATAATAAATTACTATTTTACGCTGATTTCAAATATATAAATAGTATATTCGGTGCTCCATTTAAAAAACCAAAGTCGTGTCTCACTACGCAAAAATAGGAGGTTTATAACAATCTTTGGCTGAACACCGTTGTTTAAAACAAAATGTTTTTTTCACTATCTCCATTATTGATGAAGTTACCAGCTGTCTAGCGGTGTACAAACACCCTGTATACATCTAAAACTTCAACAATGACATTACTCTTTTAATTACCAAACTCTGTATAAAACTGGAATATTTTTAACAATTTTTGGATTATTTTGATATCTTCTAACGATATTCAAAATGTAATAATGTTAAATGTAGAGCTTTAAAAAATTTCCCGTTAAATAAATTTTATACTAACCGTTCTACTTGATGCGGTCACACTCCCGTCACTATAAAGATGTTTTAAATTTCATTATTATTTCCACTCAGCCTTCTTGCAGGTACCATATTGTAGATAACGCCAGACAGTTCTACCTATGGATAGTAAAATAATACACTTAACAAGTGTTTTATTGTTGCATTTTGTAAAATGTTTATTGAACTATTTTCAATAATGAAATTACCATTTGCGCAGCTGCGTATGAACTTAAACCATGAGATTTGTTGTTCACTGATATCACTGACAATCTTTTGTAAACGAATGTTCTTGGAGGGCATTTTATAGATGTCTAAATAGTTGCTTAATCTGCAACAAAATATAACAACTAAAAATAAATCTATAATAAAGGTATAACAAGACAATATCCAAAAATATAAGTAACTAGTTGAATAAATATTGATATTCTAACAATTTATACAAATAATGAAGTTATAAACAAATGATCATGTCTAAAAGACACTTACGATCTTCATTACTTGTAAAAATTATTCTGACAAAAATATCAGTCTAAACAGACAAAATGGGGCATTTAAGAGTGTTACATTGCGTTTGAAAACATATAAATTTGTTTGTTATGAACAAAATCTAGACATGTAGAGTACTAGGTACCTCAGACACCGACTGCTGTGGTCATATTGTCACAGTTCTACTATAATTTTGCCGAGACTAAGAAGTTCCAACCCTAACAAGTAATCTTTTGCATGCTACATATTGTACTAACGTGAGACAAGATAAATAAAAAATTAAAACTAGAAGAAAACAAGAATTGCGCATAAAAGCGCTGCAAACTCGGAGAATGGAAGACAAGAAAGCATATACGGAACAAGGAGCAAAAGCAAAAACAATCATCGGAGCAATTCGAAAAAATAATATGTTAGAGGTAGATAGCATTCGAAGAGGTAGAGAAGTTCACTTACTTGGCTGCCAAAATAACAAATAAATGCGACGAAGAAAAAGAAATAGATTACAGAATAACTAAAGCCAACAAAAGTGCTGGAGCCCTGAACAACTGAACAGCATGATAAGAGCAAAAAACCTATCTAGAAAGGCAAAGTTCCAACTCTACAAGACAGTCTTGAGACCGACGGCTTTATTTGGCTGCGAAACCTGGGTCTTAAATAAGAAGAACCAAGAGAGGCTGTTAAGGTGGGAAAGAAGAATATTAAGAAGAATAACGAGAGGAAAAAAACAGAAATGGGTTACAAACGAAGATCAAATAAGAAAATCTACGAAATCTATAAAGAACCAACCATAGATAAGATAATAAAGGCAAGAAGACTCCAGTGGTTGGGGCATATAGAAAGAATGGAAGAAGGAAGAATCCCCAAAACTAGCCTGCAAGAGACCGGAATACAAGAAAAAGAGAGGGAGGGCAAGGAAGAGATGGTACGAAACCGTTAAAGAAGATTTGGAAGATTACGAAGCTGTGGGCCTAAAACGGCCTGTATAAAGCTCTATATTGTGATGGTCTTAGGCCTACGACCCGATTCTGCTTGCAGTACAACTTAAGAAACAAGTCAATAAGCACAGAGTTAGGGTGTTTTATGTAACTGCAATACTAATATTAAATTTCAATCAGTAAATGCATTGGAAAAGAGATGCCAGTACTAATAATAATTGAATTGAGTAAAGAAAGCAAAGGGCAAAGCTTGTTTTTTACAAGGTTGAAGTTGACGTTCAAATTAATTAAATATTAGGTTTGTGCAGAATGAATGGCCGAACCGAAAGAAATGAATAGTAACAAAAATGTTTGCAAAGTGCATGTCAATGAAGCGTAGATTTCAATATAGCTAAGCAGGGAAATTATGAGCAATCTAAAAAAGGTATAGGAAGCCAGAAGAAAATAATAATACGTTGCAAAGAGCAAATACGAAGTAAGGCAGCAAGACATAAAAAAGCAAGTGAAAAGCAGACAGATGGACATGAGAAAGCAAGTGAAAAGCAGACAGAACGAGATAGAAAAGCAATTATTAAGAAATAAACTCTATAAAATAATCAGTATAAGTAACGCGAGTGAAATAGAGCAGAGTAACTAATAAAACGTGTTTGTGGCGCAAAGAGAACTTTTAAAATTAAGAAATGGACAATATTTTAGTTATAAGAAATTTCTAAATATAATTTGTAATCAAATTCATTTCCATAATGTATTTAATTTGATCTAAACCAATTTCCGGTGCCTTGGTAACTATAGACTATCCGTTATTAAAAACAAAATCTAATCTATTAAGATTAGATTTTGTTTTTAATAACGGAAATTTAAAAAAAAACAAATGAATAATTAAATTAAGCTTGACATGTAGTTTTGTGCTCCACTTCAACTAAAGTTTTTATATAATAAATTAAAATATTTCGAGCTAAAAAGTGTATCATTGTGTTGACCAAGTGTTGAAGTGTTTCCGCAACATAAAATTAAATTTTCACCGGGAGCACCTCCGACAAGCATTGCCACATCAGGATTCCGATATTGAATTCCGGCCAGAAATAGGATCCAAAGCCAAGGATTTCTACTGCGACGCATCAGGCAGGAGTGCAGGAGACCGACCAACAGCAAAAATACCGGAAGAAACCGTTCCAGAGGAAGATACCAGCTGGGGTCCCTTTCCGAACATTGCGAAGAACACACCAAATTTTAAGGTGCTGTTTTAACCTAAAAGAATCAATGTTAGAATGGGGAAATTTGTGTGCATACGAGACCAGACCTTGCTTATCAAGGTTCAAGCATATCCTAGCATCCAGCGAAGGCGCAATTCAAATTATAAGCATTTACCCAAATTTGAGGTTAGGCAAAGGTAAAAACAATTGCGAGATTTAGTCGGCATCCCTTCTGACGTCATGTAACAAATTAATGCCTGAAACAAATGATAATAATAACCGCCAAAGCGCTACGATTTGAATAAATACCTCTGCGAATGTTCACAATTTTGATTATTTTAAAGTCAACAACGCTGACTGCACAATACGAACCATTTTGTAGGTTTTGACATATTGTCGAAATCGAATTACTAACCAAATTAAGGGTCCATCTCAATATTTATATATGACAGATGTAAAAATGTTACCCATACGAAACTTGGAAATTACTAGATTCTAACATTAGTTCCGATTTTCACCATGCTTCAATCTAGAATCTGTAACCTGTAGGTAGTCTTACTAACCATAAATCGATCTAAATATTTTTCCTTCGAACTGTGTCTAGATAAAAATTTATGCAAAAGAATTACCAAGCAATTAAGATCGGAATTACAAGAAATTAGAAATGCAACGTTTGAATCTGACATTACCAAGTTATCGAAGGATGACCACACCATCTGGAAAGGTAAGAAAAAGTACATAAGACCAGTTTGACACATTCCTCTGCTAATCAAGCAAGACAGTAGCTGGGGAAAAACGGACAAAGAAAAGTCTTTAGTGCACCACTCAACAACGGTAGACAATGAAATTGTGAACTTTTTGAACAGCCTCTGCCCTATGACACTACCAATGAAGTCATTCTGCCCAGCTGAAGTGCACCAAAAAATTTCTAAATGTAAAAATCACAAAGCTCCTAGATTCGACAAGGAACTTCCTAGAAAGGCACTAGTTCTATTGACCACCAATTATAACATTATGCTGAGGTTAGCATATTATCCAAAACTTGGAAATTCGCGCAAATAATAATGATCCACAAACTTGCCAAACTTCCACATGAAGCAGTCATTCGTACGAGTGTGGCACAATGGACTATTATACAAACTCAAGCTTTCCTTACCCACCCCCTACTACCTTACACTCAAGTCCTATCTAACCGACTGTTACTTCCAAACAAAATATAATCCGGAAACATCCAAATATTACCTCATCAGGTCAGGAGTTCCACAAGGCAGCGTGTTGGGACCCCTCCTATACCTGACTTTCATTTTCGACCTGCCAACGAAAGTCAGTACAAAAATTGCTAGCTTCGCAGGCGATGCCGCATTAATTGCTGTGAATAATCCTCAAGTGGCCTTTGAAAACCTGCAGAACCATCTTAACGTCCTGGAAGATTGACTGAATAAGTGACGAATAACTATAAACCAAAGTAAATCAACGCACATTACAATTACAACCCGTCAAGTCGAATGTCCTGATGTCACAGTCAACAGTATCTGTTTACCAGTGACAAACGAAGTCAAATACCTACGATTAATATTAGACAGAAAACTTATATGGAAATCACATATAATGTAGAAAAACACAAATAAATCTTAAATTACAACAAATGAACTGGTTAATAGGTCGCAAATCAAAACTAACACCAAGCCACAAAATGCTCCTATATAAACGTATTATCAAACCAATATGGACATATGAGATTCAACTCTGGGGTTCAGCCAAACCGTCAAACACCAAGATAATCCAAGATAATACTGAGAATGATGCTCGATGCTCCATGATACGTCAGATTGTAAATTCTCTTGAATCAATAAAAAAACTGTGCCTTAATGCCTCAAAGTTGAATAATAAAGTATAGTAATCACCCTTAGAGTACATTACATCACAAACGACACAAAATATTAAAATTTATAAAGGTATGAAAAACAACTAAATTAAGTTTTCAAATAAATTAATAAGAACATAAAAACGGCCATCTCAAACAGGGCTACCCTTGCAACACATGTTTAATAGCGGGCAGACAGGAACAACTGACAGATTTTAATTTATTGTCATAAAATATTGGAATATCTATTAAATTTTCATGCGTAAGTTGTTAAAAAATGATTGTACAACAAATTGTGTCATGTGCGTTGAAAATTTCCTATTATTGATGAAGATAAAATAGTGAACAATACACGTTTACTTATGGCACATAACGAAACTTATATGATTGCTGCAAAACTCGGCTCACCGCCTCGGTTTGGCAATCAAACTCGTTTGGTTAAGATGCTCATAATTAAACTTGTATCGTTAATATCTATTAGCAGGATAAGTACTAAAATACGTGTAAATTCACATGTAGCTAGTTGATTTGTTGTCAACATGTGGTTTGAACTGGGTAATCCGCTTATAAATAGTCTAAGGGACACAAGTTGGATCCCCAGTTCCAGCAAGATTTTTAAAGTAGTAGTGATGTAAAGCCTTGGGTGTTATGTTACTATGATGTATAGTAGGGATGTTCCGAATATACAAAAACTCGTATTCGCGAATACGAATACCGAATACAAATACTCTTATGAATATTCGCGAATACGAATGCGAATACGAATACATGACCTTGAGTGAATAATATCAACATCAACATTGTTTTTGTACGCGCTGTCTAGCCGTTCGCACCTGGCTAGTGCCGAACCTAAATCAGTAGTTCGTCGCTCTCGTCGCTACTTCACTTAGGTACTTCAGTAGTAAGCCAGTTGTCTGTTTTTATTTTATTATTATTAAAATTGTTATCTACATTTCTATAATTTTAATGTCAAATACTCGTATAATATTCGAGTTAATTTTGGCGAATACGATTACAAATACAAATATTGAAAATATAGCGAATACTCGCGAATACGAATACGAGTATTCGGAACATCCCTAATGTGTAGCATGTAAAAGCTCCCCTGCTATGGTTGGAACTCCTTAGTCTCGGCAAAATTTTAAGTAGGACTTTGATATGACCACGGTAGTCAGTGTATAAGGTACCTCGTACTTCGTATGCCTAAACCTTGTCCATAACAAATATATAGCCTGCATAATTTTGACCGTTTTTTATACATCCTAGTCCTTTTATATACCGTCTGTAACATATACATATTACATGCTGTGTGAAACTTGACATGCATTTTGCCATTTCGAACTTAGGTAAACTTGTAGTGTACGTCGCCCACTTCGAACTACCGTTCCTAGAGCCAGTAATATACGAAGGATAGACAAATTAACCATCTTGTTTCGGTCTACACACATTGTTTACATTACACAAGAATGTTTGTACTATGGCGGACAATAAATTTAGGTCGGCCTCTCATTCGCTTGACATCAAAATGTAAAGCTGGTTTATGTACAACTAACCTCAATTTCGATTTTTCCGGCCTAAATGTATTGTCCACCATAGTACTAAGTACACACAGATTTTAAATTGCAGCTAACCTAAATTCGCACCTTTGTACAAAGAATATTGTCAAATTTCAATCCCACCTGCATTACTGGCTCTAGGAACGCTAATTCAAAATGTGCGAGGTCCACTACAGGATAACCCAAACTTACACTAATTTGTTTGTTTGTTTGTTGCCCAAAGCACCAGAATTTGTAAATTGTACCATAATGCCAAAGGTGTGAAACTAAACTTTATTTGCTGCATACTATTCAAATATGGCACAACTAGGTCTTGACCGCTTGTCAACTACTAAAGTAACAAGCACCCACTTCTCTGAGGGGATCGACAAGTAGTAGCTTTACCTGTGGCTGTTCGTCTACCACATTATGTCTTAATCTTAACCTTCTCTAACATTATTTGTTCTGCTTAGGCTGTGTTTAACTGTTTCACCAGAAATTGTTTAAAATTAGCCCAGTTGAAGGTTAAACGAGGCTACAAAAAACAAACTATTTCCATAGATATTGAAATTTGTTACTTACACAAAATAAGGGTAAAAGTTTAACGGCACTACTAAACACCAACACGTACACAACAAACTCCAACTAAACTTAAATCCACAGAACAATACCTAACCTAAGGCTCTTACCGACAATGAAATGTGAACTTGAACGATAAGAACGTTATGAAGATAGCAACGCTGACCAGCGTCGCCAAGCAGTGTTGCCAACTCTTCGCAAGTTGTATTCGCTAAATTGGTACTAAAAGTCTCCATTTTTAGATCAAAAGTCGCCAAATACGAAATACGCACATTAGAAAATCAAGCATTTATTTTTTTACAAAGAATAAAGAAATACGTAAACTACTTATAAATATAAAAATAAAAACTTACCTATTTATTTAAGGAAAAAACAATTTAACGTGCTAATTCTTCGTACCAAGTGATTACAATTGACAATGACAAATTGTGGAAGGTGCAAACGTTGCAAAGAGTAAAGATAAAGCTCCTTCAGTTTTTAATTTCAAATCTCCGGCGTCATGAGCCCAAATATAACCGTCTGGTCACGTACGAAATACAAATAAATGTCAGGTAAACATAATATAATTTCAGGCGTTAATCATATCAGTACTATAACAAATTTGCCAATAATATGTATTTAGAAATTCTTTCGTATATGAAAATTGTTGAAGATAAATGTATGTGTAGCTTTAGAAATATTGAAATTAATAAATTTTTACATATTTTTTTAAATTACGAATAATACGGTAACAGTTTAGTTTAGCATGAAACGCTAAAACCGGTTTTTTTTAAATCCCTACTATAGAAAAAGACCATGCAGAACAAAAAGTAAGTACAGAGAAGTCGGCGGAAAGGCGTTTTTAAATACAAAACTTACAAAAATCAATCAGATAATCCGAAAATCACCGGTGAAATGACATAAAAACGTCATTTTGTTTCGCAAAACACCGGGGGCGGCACCCATTGATTTAAAATAAATAGATAGAATGAGGAAAAACTCCAGTATAGTAGACCACAACCTTTTAGTGGGTACTAAGTACACAAAAATCTTAAACTGCAGCTAACCTAAAATAGCTCCTGGGCATGAGACAGAAGTGGTCTACGATACTGTATTTTAGCCAAAGTATTTACTAGAGGCCTCTATACTTTTATACTCGTTGGGGCTGCGCCACACCGTTTATGGTATTCTACCTAACCTTTAACGACAGTTGGCAACGTAGCTATCGCTGGAAGTGTCAATTGTGTTAGTTAATGTACATTTTAATTTGGTATTTACTTGGTGAAAATATACATTTTTCGCCTCTTCCGACAACAGATTAAAGTTCAGCAGGCCGTAAACCATAGGAATAGTATAAAACCGCTTCCAAAAGTTGCAATTTAAGCGTTTCAAGCTACAGTAAATATTTACCAATAATACCCTAGAATTTCAAACTAAAATATATCAAAAACGCTAGAAAAGTCGCTAATCGCAAGTTCCTATTTTTTTAGCTAAACCACTTTACACTTGTTAAATACCCTAGATTTAGCGACTTTTCGCCGTTGTTGGCAACACTGTCGCCAACCCCCTAAGGAAAAAATATAGTACTAACAGCTCAAAACTATCGTATTCTTGTCCAAATTATCGTACAACAAAATTACAGCAGCAGTTATTAACATTGGAATGATATATACAATAGCTATTTGTACAATAAGTTGGGAAAAGTAATGTTTTTCCGTTTTAGACGTGAGATTTTTTTCGAGGCGTTAGCCGAGAAAAAAACACGTCCTAAATGGAAAAACATGCTTTTCCCAACGTATTGTACACAAGAGTTTGTTAAATCCGGTAAAAAATTACTCATTATTTAATTATCCTGTAACATAAAATCGTTGCTCTCTTTCTTTCTGCCTTTCTGCTCTAATTTTGTAGTTAACATATATAAAAAATAAAGTTTGCATTGATTCTTTCTTCTCTTATTTTTCCATTCTAGTTTGGAAAAATTCAACTTTTTCGCATCCAATTTATTTTTCCATTCTAGTTTGGAAAAATTCAACTTTTCCGTATCCAATTGAGTATTGAAAAATCGAAGCATTCCTAACCGGATTTAACAAAATAATATAAATGTTTTGCCTATGTTGGTTAATGAAAACACTTTACACAATAGTGTCAAACAACATGAAATATCCCAAACGTCGGCGGCGCTGTGTGGAGTAAGAGGGAAGTGTTTAATATAGGTACACAGAATACACACTTCCAAGAAAACAGCTGAGTAAAATGAGAAGACATTTTTGACTACACATGTCGTAAAAAGACGTGCTTTCCACATTGAGTCATTGTTTCCACCAATAAGTTTAGTTCACATTCAAATTTTGAGATCGTCAAACAGATGTCGAAACTATCGTAAATTTTTAGGGTATAGTACAGGAGGTATCGTAACTGAAATTAAGAAGGAAATTGCAACTGCAAGATGAATTAAAACAACTAGATGAAACTTTCAAACAAACGGTGGAAAAAATGTAGGAGGTAAAGAAGAAGTGGAGGAAAAATTAAACGGTTTGGAAACAAAAATTCAAGATAGAATAACAACTTACACTGCAACGCCCCATTTCATGTTTCTGTTCCTTGCGAACCGCACCTTCGATTCTGGTTCGCATCTCTAACTTAAATAAAAATCATAGCATTGCAGCAGAGCCGGATTAAGGGGGCAGTGGGGGGGATAAGGGGGCTGCAGCCCCGGGCCACCTAACTTCGGGGGCCTCGAAAAGATTTGAAGGTTATAATCTAGTGCGGTTTCTAATCATTTAAATCCCTTTGTACCGGTTGCGTAAATGTTTCGGAAATAAAAACTTTCCTACCTATAATAAAATATTAATTCAATAAAATAATAAACCATGTTTGTAGAATATGCCCCTGACTTAGGGAATGAGGCCTCTAAAAAAATTTAGCCCCGGGCCTCACATACCCTTAATCCGGCTCTGCATTGCAGATGTCAATTGCTTGCGTAATAAGTTTTGATATGTTGTTTTGTTGGTTTCGAATTTTAATAATTCATAGTAATTGTTGTGCGTTTATGATTTGGGAGCGTCAGGTTTAACATGAGTTGTTTTATTAATATTGCTTCTATAATTACATTTGATAATTATTACAACTGTGTTGAATAATAAATTGTATTTACTGTTACTGGTATATTTTCTTGGGTAGGTATTTGTACTACTACCCTTCATGAACCTACTCGTGTTTTCAGATATTTAGGTTTTTTTTTTTTTTTTTTTTTTGGTTTGACGGAGGAGGGGAAATTTCATAAAATTTCCGCTAGCCCGTACTTGCGGGGTATGTCGGATTCACCTAGTGGGAAAGCCAGGTGTCTACCGACTAAAACCCCTCCCCCTTTGGCACAGAAGAGGACATCCTGGAGCCGTTGTCCATTACAACAGGATGCCTTTTATTCCAACAAAGATCTTAGTGGGCCTGTTTTGTTAGTTGAACAGCTGTTTTTCTTCTCTTTCTTTGATTTTCATAATGTCTATTATGAACCGGTGTATATAGTTCCATTTCTCCTCTGAGCTGACCATGTGTTGGATCATGTTAGCTACCGTTAATTGCTGACCTATTTTAGCTTCTACTTCCATACGTTGCCTGTGGAAACGTATGCAGTGAAATAACACATGTTCCGGACTATCAACCTGATCACAATGCAAGCACTCTTCAGTTTCCATAATCTTCATTCTGTACAGATACTGTCTAAAATTACCATGTCCTGTGAGTATTTGTGTAAGGTAATACTCCACATTTCCATGCCTTCTAGTTACCCAATATTCTAAGCGAGGTATGAGTTTTTTAGTCCAGGCAGATGTTTTTTGATGACTATCCCACCGGGCTTGCCAGCGACGTAATGTCTCCTGCCGAAGTTGGGCCTTTGTAATTTGTTCCTTCTCGCGGAACATAGCGCATCTTTCTTCAACCAGTTCAGTTATTGGGGGGATGGCGGCCAGAACATGTAGCGCCTCCGTCGGGGCCGTCCTATAGGACGACGTTACTCCAACAAGCGTCTTTCTTTGCGCTTTCTCCAGTATCGCGGCATACTTCTTTTTCTTGATGATTTCTTCCCACGCCGGAGCAGCATATAAGATATTTAGGTTGAAGTAAGAGGCTTACAAGGTAGATGGTAATTTGTTTTGTTAGCTAGATTTGTGTTTTATGTTGTGTATAACGACTGGCGCCCATTTGTATTAAATTAATGAAGTTTTTAAGAACCGCTGCCTGGTTTTTATTCACGCCATATTCTGCCGAGGGTTAGAGCTAGCTAGAGCTGTGCAACCCCTCGTTTAAGGCTGGCACAACACAGACGGTGTGGATAAAAAGTTCGTGGTAATAGCAAAGAAGGCAGATTGGAGACGGAAGAATTATTATAAGAAATGAGAACAATAAGATAATAATAGAAGGCAGGACTTCAACAAAATTTAGGAATGTAAAAGACCAACTAAAAATGTTATAGAACAGCACAATGAATGTAAATGGTAGCCAAAATAGAAACAACTTCGGAATACACGCAGATGTGTTAAGGGTATTTGATCGACGCAGGGGAGAATTGCCGATGAGTTATTTATCTAAGTTAAATGATGTCATGAAGGCAAT
The DNA here is from genome assembly GCA_940337035.1 of Agriotes lineatus. NCBI lineage: Eukaryota > Metazoa > Arthropoda > Insecta > Coleoptera > Elateridae > Agriotes > Agriotes lineatus. Next base: position 114,776 of record CALNHX010003687.1, read on the forward strand.
AGCGAACGAGAATAAAATGCTACTAATCATACTAATCATAAATATGACATTGAAGAATAACGCAGATGTGTGGCACAGTATAGTGGAATCAAAATACTACAGTTATGATTAATGTAGGAGGTTATTCACTGAAAAATACTGATTTAACAACAGGACAACATGTAGAAAGTGAAATGTCAAGAGAAATGTATATAATGAATCGATTTAATAAAGTACAATATTTGACACCAAAGTGTTCGAAGATCAAATCGTACAGCATTTACCACGGCATCTAGAAACAGAAAATCCACAAGCAGGGGACCTTAAAATATGTTCTCGGAATAATTAGAAATTAGGACACGACTATTAGTCCAGTCGTTGAAGGTTTTCCGCTCCGAATTCTTTGAACCTTGACCGATTGACGTGAAATTTGGTGAGTGGTTAGGGGATGGCTAAAGGAGCAAAAGTGACATAGTGCCGATGTGCGCTTTTACCCTGAGAGTGGATGCCACCCCTTCTCGGGGGTGGAAATTGTTCACTTAACATAAAAATTCTAAGTAAAAAATGTTCTATATAGTTTTTTCCATAGATCGATATTTTTCGGGCTATTCGCGATTGAAAACTTAAATTTTTCGTGATAAAAATGTATGTTTTTGGACGGTTTTTCGCGAATAAGTCGAAAACTTCGCGTTCTATCAAATAGATTGTAATAACTAAAACTGAAGCTTGGAAAACAAGAAAGAGATTGGTTTTTTAATGAATGCTCTAGGTCCAAAATAAAAGAAGTTATGGCTCGTTGAAGAAGATTTTTTTGCAACAACTTGGTTCGAAGTAATCAACGTTAATTAACAAAAAACCGATGCATTTTTCGGGAAAAACGTATAGAACATTTTTTGTAGTGATTGAAAAGACCTTTAAAATTAGCACTGTTAAAAGTGGATTGCATAATAACTAAGCGAGTTACGATGCAAAAACGGTGGGCCACTCGAATTTTTAAAAAAAAATGAGCGATAAAACCCCAGCTATTCTACTAGAATTGGTATTTACCATTATCCCTTTACAAATTACTTTATTTTAGTATTACTTATGTAATCCAAAAGTTTGGGCGGGTTAGAATGCGTATTTTTCGAAAAAAAAATGATGAAAATGAAAAACGTATTTTTCAACTTTCTTTAAAAAATACCTTATTTTGAAAATACCTAAAACTAAAGAAAAAAAAGTAAAAAATAATATAGTACAAAAATGTGGATTTTTTCTTAACGAACATTTTAGGTTTTTTTTTTATTTCTGTAGGAAAAAAATAACGGAGATATAAATGTTAGAAGTTTGCATTATAGTACGCGGACCACCCCTCCCGAGCTCTTCAACCCTTTACTTTTTGAATATGCAAAGTCTGAGCATGTCGAAAAACTTTTGGATTGCATGAGTAATACTAAAATAAAGTAATTTGTAAAGGGATAATAGTCAACATCAATTTTGGTGGAATGGCTGGGGTTTTAGCTGTCATTTTTTTTCAAAAATTCAGGTGACCCACCGTTTTTGCATCGTAACTCGCTTAGTTATAATGCAATCAACTTTTAACAGTGCTCATTTTAAAGGACTTTTCAATGACTACAAAAAATGTTCTATAAGTTTTTCCCGAAAAATGCATCGGTTTTTCGTTAATTAACGCTGATTATTTCGAACAAAGTTGTTGCAAAAAAAAATCTTCTTCAACGAGCCATAACTTCTTTTATTTTGGACCTAGAGCATTCATAAAAAAAACAATCTCTTTGCTGTTTTCTAAGCTTAATTTTTGGTTATTAAAACTTATTTGATAGTTTTCAATCGCAACTAGCTCGAAAAATATCGATCTATCGCAAACACTATATAGAACATTTTTTTACTTAGAATTTGTCCGTCTATCCATTTCCGGGGTTATTTTAAGTGAACAATTTCCACCCCCGAGAAGGGGTGGCATCCACTCTCAGGGTAAAAGCGCACATCGGCGCTATGTCACTTTTGCTCCTTTAGCCATCCCCTAACCACTCACCAAATTTCACGTCAATCGGTCAAGGATTAAAGAATTCTGAGGTAATAGCACATTTTTGCCTTCAACGACTGGACTATATTTAAAATGAAAGGGATGGTATGAAACAAGAAAATGCAATATATCAAAATTTCGGAAAAAGAAAATTTGGTGAAACAATGGAAAATTAACTGAATTGATAATTATAATAAAAGACCAGCTGGAATAAATCATTGCATCAACAATTACAACTGAAATTTTGACCAGGGAATAAATTACAGAAATAATTGGAACAGTCAAAATTGAAATTACAATTATAATAATTTTGAAAGAAAGAAATACAGGGGCCGTCAAAGAGTACTGACTATTTTATTTTCTAGATAAAATGTAGTGTCATAAGTTACAAATTTAAACAAAACGGTTTGTTGAAGTGTACCAGGAGATTTATTTAACAAATATTGTATGCCACAAGTGGCCAACAGATCGATTAAAACTGATCCATTATTTCGCCATTTTCTAACCCAGGTTGAAATGGTATTACACATAGGAGCATTGCCAACATGAAATTGTCTTCGAAACAAACGTTGTACTTGAATAATTGAATTAACTTTGATAAATTGTTCAACACAAAAAACACGTTGTGACACTAACCATGTGTCTATTTTGCTAAGTGTCAAAAAATTCTACAATTGTTTATACACATCTCCAGAGCCCACTCTTTCAAATAATATAAGACACATAGCGATTGCTGTGAGATTTAATTTTTTATTTAGAAAATAAAATAATCAGTCTTCTTTGACGGTCTCTACCTACCTACGAAATTCTACTTTAAAAATATTTACGTTACAAATTGTTTATGGCTAATTAAACTACAGTATATTCGAACAACCGCGTAAAGTTCATTTTCACACAAGAACGCAAATCGTAACACTAGTTACAAGTTTCCAAATCGCTCCATCAACCGGTTCAAAATCAGATTTTTGGTTATCCGGTTTACAGGTTGTCGATTTACGGAAAACCGCGGTTAACCGAAAGCCGGTTAACCGCCAAATCGGTTTTTTACCAGCACTTATAAATCATGCACCAAATTGTACACATTTTTTTATTAAAAGATTAATTCCTCAAACACTCTTTGGAATAAAGTACCGTGTGTTCCAAAAAGCTCATTTAGGGCAAGTGTTAAAGAAAGGAAATTTTGTATATCTATATCTAGCAAGCGTTAGTAACTAGGGTAAAAATAAATATTAGGGACAGTAGAATGTAAACAAAATATATTGAATTTGAAAAGGTTGTTTAATAAAAGCTAATTGAAAAAAAAGCTGCGTAATTGACTGAAAAGATTTTTTCCGCTAAAGACGACGACGACAAGATACATTGGTCCTTCGAGCCGAATCATTAGCACTTGAAAATATGTCAGACACTCTACGCCGTAGCGAAAGGTTGAAGCAGAAATCGAGTGTAAGTTGTCAGCTATGTGAGGAGACACCATCAGTGCGATCTCACGTGCCCTCACCAAGCTCTCACGCCTCAAAAATGAGCGCGAATATCCGCCGACAAAAACTTGAAGCAGAGTTAGAATGTGCTATGAAAAAAAAAGACATGGAACGTCAAAAACAAGACATGGAACGTCAAAAGCAAGAGGTGGAACGTCAAAAGCAAGAGATGGAACGTCAAAAGCAAGAGATGGAACGTCAAAAGCAAGATATGAAGCAACAAGAACTACTGGATTTAGAATTGGCATTAAAATTAGCTCATATTGACGAGCAAAATGAGGAAAACGACCACAAGTCAGTTATAAGTAAAAGTTCTGATGTGAAGAAATGGGCAAGTGAACAAAACCTATGTGGCAGACAGCCACCATAAGAACTCCAAGGTGACAGACAGTCACTGTTGAATTTAGAAACGAGACAGGCAGCTAGTCAATGTAGACAATAGACGTCAAAATGACATGGTCAGTCCAATACCAGTTGAACACTTACCTTCGCAAACTATAAATATTCCTGAATTAACACAACTGCTAACAAGACAGTCGCTTCCAAAGGATCTACCTCCGTTTAGTGGCGATCCATTAGTATCGCAATTCAACTAGTATTTGCGGATATACTAACGAAGAGAATCAGAATAGGGTACAAAAATGCTTGAAAGGAAAGGCTAAAGAAATAGTTCAACATTTGTTAATATTGCCTGAAAATGTACACAAAACAATTACTACTTTGGAAAGAATATTCGGACGTCCTGAGTATATTATGTTAGTATTATTAGAAAAAATTAAGAAATTGCCTGTTGTGAAAGAAGATAAATTAAGTACGCTAGTAGAAGTTTCTGATGCAGTTAACAACATAGTGAGCACCATTTGTACGTTGCACGAAGAGGATTATCTAGGAAATCCAATTTTACTGCAAGAATTACTAAACAAACTTCCAACTATCTATAAAATGCAATGGATAGAACACATATCAAAAGTAAATCAGACACGCTTTAAACTAATTGAATTCCACGAGTGGTTAGACGAAAAGGCAGATACAGCGAGCAAACTCGAAATTCTAAAGTTTTTAGAAGAAAAGTGTGACCCAATCAAATCTGCAACTTACTTCAAAGCCAGAAAAAATGTTACGCTAGCTACAGTGATCAAAAAGAGAACTCATAAGTTTTCAAAAATTTGTGAGTATTGTAAAACTGGAAATCATTACTTAAATCAGTGCCCCGACTTTTTAAACGCGCATGTTGACAAGAAATGGGAATATGTGACAAATAATAGACTATGCTTTTGTTGCCTTTTATTCGGCCATCGTTTACAAGAATGCAGAAGAAAGGAGAACTGTGGGATAAATGGTTGTCAAAAAACACATCACAAGGTACTTCATAAAGGATTTGAACAAAACTCGGGTGACAGTGTTTCAAATTATACAAAACCTGTCGATGTTGACAAATGTCAAACCGACAGCGATAAATGTCATCTTAATTTGAATCAAAGATTTAATCATACATTACAGACAGGAGATCCATTAGGCCAAATATGTCTACGAATTATACCCATTAAACTGCATGGGCGCAAAGCTGAGATGTATACGTATGCATTATTGGACGAAGCCGCTACTATGACTTTAGTGGATAGTGACCTCGCAAACACCCTTGGCTTGTACGGTCCAAAGGAGTCACTCTGCTATCAGCGGTTAAATACCATTACAGGACAAGATAACAGTTCCAAACGAGTAGATGTTAAAATACAAGGCATTGGCAGAAACGCTCGAATATATAATATGACTAACGTAAGAACAATTCAAGGTTTATCCTTGCCTAAACAAAGTGTGGACATAGAAGAATTATCAAAACTGTTTCCTTACATTAAAGGAGCTCCATTAACATCGTTTAAAAATGCCAAACCAATGATACTTATCGGACAAGATCATTGTCAGCTTACAATTACTCGAAGAATACTACAAGGAACGTGGAATACTCCTCTAGTTTCAAAGACATTATTGGGTTGGATTATTCACGGGCGAAACTGTATTGGAAGTAGTTCAGCGAACAACTCATCCATATTTCATTTATGTTACAGAGATGGTAGTGAAATAGACGACGTGCTACACGAGCTTGTAAAGGATTCTTTTACAACTGAATCATTTGGAGTCAAAATAGCTGATGGAGTAGGAAGATCCAAAGAAGACCAACGTGCAGTTGAAATTATGGAGAATACAATAACAAGAATTGGAAACAGATTCGAAATAGGTCTCCCGTGGAGGAGCGACGATACTTTTTTACCAGAAAGCAAAGTGACCGCTATGTTTAGTCTAATGTGTATGGAAAAGAAAATGGACAGACAATGAATTTGCAGAACAATACTGTAGAAAATTTCAAGAATATGAAGAAAAGGGGTACATAAGAAAATTATATGAAGACCAAAGGAAGACGTTGAATTCAAAAACCTGGTATCTTCCACATTTTGGGGTAATTAATCCAAACAAGCCAGGGAAATTAAGACTGGTATTTAATGCTGCAGCCAAATCACACGGAACGAGCTTAAACCATCAGCTACTGCAGGGTCCTGATTTTCTAACAAATTTAACTGGGGTATTATGGAAGTTTCGACGAAGAAAGGTTGCATTCTGTGGGGATATTAAAGAAATGTTTCACCAAGTAATAATTCGAGATGAATATTGTGATGCCCAACGTCTTCTTTGGAGGGGAATGGACAGAGAACGACCTCCAGATGTTTACCAAATGAAAGCGATGACGTTTGGAGCCACATCGTCACCTTCTATGGCTCAGTTTGTGAAAAACAGAAATGCAGATGCACTTAAGAAAAATTGCAGCATATCTAAATTAAGCCGCCTGTACACACTAACTCCATTTTTAGATGAAGCAGGAGTGATTCGTTTAAGTGGAAGACTCAGCCGAGCAACCTATTTAGAATATTCACAAAGAAATCCAGCAATATTGGACCCTTATGACAGATTTACTAAGTTATTGATAGAATACTATCATATAAAAACTGGAGACGGTGGCCAAGAACAGGTGGTGAACGAAGTAAGATAAAAATTCTGGATTATGAAGATTAGAAGTGCAGTAAGAAGTTGTTGGAAAAACTGCATGTATTGCCAAGTGAAAAGATGTAAACTTCGAGTTCCACAAATGGGTCAGCTACCACCATCTAGGCTAGTTAGGTTTGAAAGACCTTTTTCATTTACAGGAATTGACTACTTCGGTCCTATGGAAGTAACAATTGGACGAAGAAAAGAGAAAAGGTATGGAGTAATATTCTGACAATCGCACCAATTTTCATGGTGCGCATAGAGAAATGCAAGAATGCATTCGTCAACTAAACAACGACAAAATGGTTCAAGACATTTCATCAAGAGGAATAGAATGGCATTTCAACCCACCAGTTTCACCACATATGGGTGGCTGTTGGGAGCGATTAGTTAGATCAGTGAAGACAGCCTTAAGAGTGGTATTAAAAGAAAGGGCTCCCCGAGAAGAAGTTCTACACACATTTATGGTGGAAGTGGAGCATACCGTAAATAGTAGACCTCTCATGTATCTCTTGATCCAGCCGATCCAAAAAGCCTGACACCTAATCATTTTCTTATTGGTTCATCCAGTGGTGTACCGAGTTTAGGAAAATTTGAGGAAGTAAATATTCGAAAGCAATGGAAAATTTCGCAAGCACTTGCTGATAAATTTTGGAGACGCTGGCTAAAGGAATATTTGCCTACTTTAAATAAAAGAAGCAAATGGCACGATAATAATATTCCTGATTTAAAAGTAAATGATATTCTAATTGTTATAGATCAAAATGTACCACGGAGAACGTTGCCCTTAGGTATTGTGACTGCAATTTATCCAGGAAATGGCTTACTAATTTAAAGATTGAGCTCTAATAATTCATATGGATTCATAATTAATTTTAATTTAGTTTTAATTTATAATATCTTACTAAGTTTAGTGGAATAATTAATTTTTAATTTAATTGTAATTCAAAGAATATCTCACTAAGTTTATACTTACACTGTAAAGTCTCATACGAAATATATATATATATCCAGGAAAGGACAAGAAAGTTAGAGTAGCCGAAAAAAATGGAATTTACAGAAGACCAGTTGTAAAGTTGTGCAAACTAGATATAAAATAAGAACATTTGGAGGGGAAAAATGTTAAAGAAAGGAAATTTTATATATCTATATCTAGCAAGCGTTAGTAACTAGGGTAAAAATAAATATTAGGGACAGTAGAATGTAAACAAAATATATTGAAGTTCAAAAGGTTGTTTAATAAAAGCTAATTGAAAAAAAAGCTGCGTAATTGACTGAAAAGATTTTTTCTGCTAAAGACGACGACGACAAGATACAGCAGGTCTTGGAAAGAAATATAAAAAATCTAGTAATGTCTTAACTTAAGTCTGTAGGTGAATGTCAGGTTGCATCTTGTTTATGAAAACATTTATCACTGTGACAGGCAAAAGTTTACACTGCACTAAGTTTACTGGTATCAAGCAAAAATGAAAATAAGATGGCATTTACACAACAACAACGAATGTATTAATCATAACAGTCAATAAAAATTGTTTTTATTAAGTGTTTTGTATATTTTCAGGAAAATAGTTCAAGATCACGATGTAATTTTGATCTCTCTGACTATGGTAGTTCCGTTGCTTCAATGGCTATGTATCAATTTGATCATGGCATGCTGCGAATAGGTCTTTTTAAAACACAAGATATAACACGATGGGGTCAAAATAAAGGAAATTTAAGGTTCTATTTATTCATTTAATAAAATATAGGGTGTACCGTTTAAAAAAATTTAAAAAATAAAAATTGAAGCTATTAAAATCTGAACCAGTATTTTGAATACCCTGTATTAAAATATTTCGTTTTTATAAAACTTTAGTATTTTTTCCTAGATAACGACTCTTATCAATTTTAAGGGAAGAAATATTCAAGAGTGGGGAAAATGTGATAATTTAAATGAAAAAGTTTGATATTGACAAAAAACGTTCATAACTTGGAAACGCTGAAAGCAATTTAAAAAAAAAATTATAGTTAAACGTAGAACCGGTAGGGGCTTAAACAGCCGCAAATAAATACAGGGTGTTCTATTTAAAAAATAATACCTTTTTAAGCTAAACTGTTTTGGGACACCCTGTATATGTCAAAATAATTTTAAAATGTGCCCCCTTCAACCCCATTAGGATCGCTTCAGTCAAAATTTTTATCGAAAAAAGGTAAGGGGGTAATCGAAGACCGGCGCACTGTATGGACACCCTATACAGGGTGGTGACTTGCGCGACGCAGCATAGGGTTTTCAATGGTAAATTTTGAATGTTTGATTATTGGCTCCCCTATTTTTTTTAAATTAAAGTGTAAAGAAGCTTTTTGTAGAGAAAAAATACTGCATCTATACATACTATTGTTTACAATTTTCCATTCTCCAAAACCGTAGAAATCAACGAAATAAAAATGCACTTTTTTTTAAATCACTGATGCCTTGGAATTATGTAAACAAACAACATGTACATTTATTTTTGTCTTTACTGTTTAATGTTTATAACTGATTATTAAATTCTGTTCTCGTTAAAATGTATTCGTTTTCTCTAGAGAAAATGCTGTAGGTAAATGTACATACCATCGTTTATAATTTTCCGGAACCGGAAAAATCAAAGAAATTAGTATCTATAGGAAGCAGGATTTAATTAAATACCATAACAAAACGTAATTATGTACCATCGAAGTCATAGTAAACTGGGACAGGAAATATACGCAGATACCATTGTTTTCGAAAAGTGTAGTTTAGATGTGGCATTTTGACTGAACATTATTAAAGGTGGGCTGTCTCCGTTAATAACGTTCAGTTCAGTCAAAATGTTACATCTAAACTACGCTTCGAAAAATAGGATAAATGCGTAAAATTTTCCTGTCCCAGTTTTCTATGACTTCGATGGTACGTACTATCATAATACAAAAACACAAAAATTAATAAATTATAACAAATGTTCAAACAAAGCACCATTAACTGCTAAACAATGACCTAAACTGTCGTAAAATTGCCGTCTAACATTTACTAATTGATATTGTAACGATCCTGGGGCTAGGCCGTCGCCCCAGAAATATGACTCAGCGTCCCGTGCGACAGCATTGCAGAACGACCTCGGAGCCAGCTGCATGAGACGGCGTGAGTCAGCCTTCCCGAACATTCCAGAAACGACCCTGCGCGTGACACGTCAGAGTTGCCAGAAAGGTCTAGCGAACTCGAGAAGTTTTCCAGAAAAAAACTATCTGGCAATATAAATACACGCCCGCAAGAATGGCGGGCAGTTCTAATTCAGTTCTCATCAGTTCGAATTCGGCAGCGAAGCGCGTAGAGTTCCCATATAAATGAACCGTGTGAAACCCTAGTGAAATAAATAACAGATAAATAACCATATAAATCGTTAGTGTTTAAGTCGTAAATAGCCAAATAAATAATTGATGTCTAATCCAGGGCATATAAATTAATAAATGTATCGTCGTTAGAAATAGTGCCTGTAGTTTGTTAGTTTAAGTAATTTGTGTTCTGCCTTGTTAATTCGTGTGTTTGTAAATAATAATAATTAATAGTTGTAAATATATGTTTAATACAAGAAGCTTCGTATAATTTTTAAATAGCCCGAAAGTAAAAACGTAACAGTGGCGTCAGGTGTGCGGGTTTTGTGTCGGGTTTTGTAACGTGTTGTACCGGGGCTATATAAAAAATTATTAGACAAACATTAAAATAAATAAATTGTTTAACAAGTGCCGATAAAACGACGTCAGATAAATAAATTGAAGTGTATAGTGGGGATGCCTTTAACGAGATCCAAGATGGAAGCCCAGTTAAGCCAACTTTCGCAACGGATACAGGACGAGGCAGAGAAGACGCAAGAGATGGTAGAAAAAATGCTAGAGGATCTTAAGAAAGAGCTGAAAGCCGGACAGGAGGTACTTGGGGAAGAGCGGAGAGCCGCGCTAGAGGATCTTAAAGATAAGATTGAGGAACGGCGGAAAGCCGTGAAAGAAGAATAGAGAGCCGGCCGAAAGAAGGCAGAAAATTGACTAGAGAATCTTAAAAATGAGCGTGGGGAACAGCCGAAAGCCGGACAGAAAGCACAGGCAGAGCTGAAAGCCGGGCAGGAAGAGCTGAGAGCCGCGCAAGAGAAAGTAGTCCAAACACTTGATGGGGAAATAAATGGAAGAGTTCGGTCTCTGCTGTTGGATACTGGACGACGAAGTCCATCGTCAGGTCTGACGTAGTAAGGGACGAGGGTCAGCTACTGCCCAACAAGACACGCCTTCGCACTGCCACGAGGGGCGCAGTGACCAAACATGGGGAAACTTGTTTTCGTTTCAAACTTCGATAGCTCAGTTCAATTCACAAAAGCGTTTTTCGACCGCTTGCCACTATTGCCTTTCACACCTGGCTCAGGCTTTTAGCAATCGAAACGGCACAAACAGGCAACCTTCAAATTCTATTAGCACAGTACTAACAGATAACCATAAACAACCTCTTTGTGTTTTCCACAGCTTTAATTCGTCACAGAATTCGATTCATATACAGCTCAACAAATTCAATTTTACAATTACAATTTTTATTTTGTTCTGACACTTCTCTTCTAAACTCACACTAGATTATTCTAAAACTATTAATTTAAAATAAAATCATGACCACAATGATTGTTCTCTTAGGCCACATTGACATTCTCCCTCCCTGGGACGTCAGTCACACTATTAACACTGAGGCCAAGTGGTATAACTTTCACTGTTGGTCGGCGGTACAAGGTGTAGGTGACTTTTTCTAATTTTCTCGGGGGTACTACTGCTACTTTAACGTCCACGATACGAACCTGTCCGTTCTTGGACGGATAGGTAGCAACAATAACACCTTTCTTCCAAACGCTTCGTTTGATTTGATCATCAATGACCAGGACTATATCTCCTTCTTTAAGTCGTGTAGTTGGTGTGTGCCACTTTTCTCGTTTGATGAGTGACGGCAAATACTCCACAGTCCATTTCTTCCAAAATCCATCAGCCAGATACTGAATGTAGCGCCATCCTTTTCGGTAAGTGTCATGTACATCGTATTCTCCCGGCAACGCAGGGCCGTCTAAACACATCATTTTCAGGAAGTGGTTAGGAGTAAGGCATTCTGGATCATCAGGATGAGGTGACACGTAGGTCAGAGGTCGGCTGTTCATGATTTCTGCTACTTCACAAAAAAGCGTCCTCATATAGCTTTCCCGTGGGGTCTTAGTCTTCAAGAAACCCTCCAGAATCCTTTTTGTACTTCCAATCAAGCTCTCCCAGCTCCCTCCCATGTGAGGAGCTACCGGAGGATTAAAGTGCCAATCGATTCCCTTACAACTCATGGCTGTAGCCACCTTTTCCGCGTTCAATTCTCGAAGAGACTTTCGAAGCTCCTTGTTCGCACGGACGTAGTTGCTTCCGTTGTCACTCCAGATCTCGGATGGTTTCGCACGAACAGCGATAAAACGGGATAAGGCATTAATCATTTCATCAGCATCCATACTGTCCATAAGTTCCAAATGTACGGCTCTTACTGTGAGGCACGTGAAGATTATGCCCCAGCGCTTCTGCGTCTTCCGATTAACCAAAACTTCGAAAGGGCCAAAACAGTCAGTTCCAGTGTGGTAGAAAACTTGGTGCTTTCCTCCGAGCCGTGCAGCAGGCAGTTGACCCATTTGCGGTTGGACAGGTTGTACCTTCCGTTTCTGACAGTCAAAGCATTTGGCCCAACAACGACGAACAGCAGCTCTGCAATCAAGAATCCAAACACGCTGACGAAGCTCGTTTATCAACCTCTCTTGTCCGTGATGTCCGCTCGCTTTGTGAAACCATTCAATCATTAATTTGGTGTAGCGATGCGTGGGATCTAAGATTGGGGGTCGCCGCACAGTCAGACTCACGTGATCGGCATTATCGATTCTTCCAGCGAGTACAATAATGCCATCTTCATTCAATTGTGGTGAAAGTAAAGTCAGTTTACTTCTTTTTGGCAGTAGCTTTCTTTCCTCGGGTAGAAGACTCTTGTTAGTACGAAGTACTTCTAGTTCCTCCGGAAAGCACTCGAACTGAGCTTGTCGAATCAATGCTTTATCTGCCTTTTCTATGTCAGCCACCGTGATCCAAGTAGAGCCTTCTGGCGAAACTTTTAAACGGATGAACTTGATCATGGTTGCTACTGCTCGAATCAATCGTATCCAGGATGAAGAACGTTCAAACAATACTAGGGTGAAAATTATTTCTTTCTTCGTAGCGACAGCTATAGCATGACGTGCTTCAAGGTGTTCCTGGTTTACTTTGCCTTCTGTCTTCTTTCTATCTTCAATTGGCCACGAGTCTGCGGGCTCGAGTAAGAATTCTGGTCCACTCAACCATCGTGCCGAGGATGTGAAGGGAATTATCTTGGCTCTTGTAGCATCGTCCGCAGGATTCAAAACTGACGGAACCCATCTCCACTCAGCATTTGGTAGATGCTTTGTTGACTCAGAAGTTTCTCCTACTCGGTTTCCAACAAATGTACTAAAACGTATGGTTTCGGACCTCAGCCAACATAATAGAGTGACGCTATCAGTCCAGAATATACACCGCTTGATGTTCATCGCATCTTGCAGAGCTTCGTACACACTCACGGCAAGTCTGGCTCCTGTCATTCCCCCTTGGAGTTCCATTCTTGGCACGTTGAGACCTTTTAGGGGGGCCACGCGACATTTACCATCAATGAATGCCAGATGAGTGCCCCCTCCCGTATCGAAACGTAAATAGACCACGGCTGAAAATGCGGTTTCACTTCCGTCACAGAACACATGCATCTCAACGTCAGCATGTTCCAAATCACTGAAGTAGCAACGGGGTACTCGTATATCGGCAAGGGATGGTAGCATCTTCAACCACTCGTCCCATTTCTCAGCAATTGATCCTGGAATTTCTACATCCCATTCCACTCCTGAGCGCCATGTCTCTTGAAGGATCACCAGTGCTGTTATCTTGAAAGGTTGCAAGAAACCAAGAGGGTCAAAAATCGACATAATCAAACTTGCCATTTCCCTCTTGGTGGGTCGCCTTGATCCAGTTACAACATCTTTCGGAACTCGATTGAAGTTCAGTGCAAATTTGAACTCATCATTTGCAGCATCCCAGAGAAGCCCAAGAGTTCTTTCCATTGGCCACTCCTCTTTATTCTGGAAGCTAACATCTCCATGAGCTCTTAAACTAGGCGGTATAGACGCCAAAACCTTTGGGGAGCTGCTATTCCACTTTACGACCGGAAATCCTCCCTTTGCGTTGATATCTGTTACCTGTTGTCGTAACATTACAGCGTCGTTTTCTGTCTGTGAACTTCCAAGGAAATCGTCCATGTACGTAGACTTCTTGATGGCAGCAACAGCTTCTGGGAAAATAGCAGCGTACTCGTCAGCGTTGCGATCTTTCGCGTAGATCGCGGAGCAAGGTGAAGATTTCGAACCAAAGAAAAGTACTGTCATTTCATACTCAATTGGAGCGACGTCTCTTCTGGTGCCACGGTACAGAATCGTTTGTGCTGGTCAGTCTTCTTCACGAAGTACAACCTGGTGGAACATCTCTTTGATGTCTCCAACAACTGCAATGCGATGTTGACGCCACCTGATCAAGACATGGTCCAACCGCTTCAGAAGTCCAGGTCCTTTAGACAAGAAATCATTTAAACATTTTCCGTGTGACTTCGCCGCCGCATCAAAAACTAGTCGAGGTTTTTTGTTGGGGTGGCAGACAAAGAACCAGGGAAGAAACCACAGCTTCGTGCTATCATTGCCTATGTAACGTGGCTTCAGGTACCCTTTGGCTATGTAGTCATCAAACTTTTCGATACACAACTTAGAAAATTCACGATCGACATCCATCTTTCTTTCCATGGAGTACAAACGCTTTAAAGCCATTGTTCTGCTTTCCGAAAGTTGTGGGTTGTCAGAAAGCCACAGTAGTCCAGTTTCCCAGCGGTCGCTTTTCTTCACTGTCGTATTTTCTAATATTTGCAACGCTCGCTTTTCCTCCTTAGAAAATTGACTATTAGATGGAGCCATTACCCCAAGAGATTCTGTGGAGAAAAATGAGATCATCAGTTGATCAAGTTTCTCTCCTTCTCGGCATTGGCTCATTAGTTGAAAGCTCCTTTCGAGACACGCTTCATCCATAATAACATACCACCCGAGCAAGCTTCGAATGGCTGCTGGCGTCTGTCCAGGTGCTGCTTCCAGAATTTCCCTCGCAGCAAACAACGTGGCTGCATTTATACCAATTACCATCTTCGGATAGGCATTGATCATTTTGGCTGCCTTCATTTTTCTGAGGAATGGGTATTTTCGCTTCAGTTCCTCTGGATCGAACGTCCTAGCTGGAAGCCCTAACTTGTCCACTGTGTGGGCAGTAATCTTAAAATTTTTCGCATTCTTATATGCGCCACTAATTTCCAGTTCTACCTTCCTGGAATTTCTTTCTAATCGTGTATCTCCAAATACGGTAAACTTTAAAGGCTCTACTAACCCATCTGCTCCGATGTCATCAATTACATCGTTTTCTAGGGCGCAGAATGTGCAAGCCAGATCCAGGAGTGCGTAGATTTTCTTCGACGAGGTCGGTCCAATAATCACCACAGGAATTATGGCCAGTAGATCTCCAGCAGATGCTGCTGCCATATTTCCACCAGGTGTGATTACTGCAGTCACTTCGGTTGATTGGGTTAAAGAAGCAGGTGGGTTGACAACAGCTTCAATTTTCACTTCTTTTTCCGAACGAGGTGCTGCTAATTTCGATGTTCCTGATTTTTCAGTCCTATGTAGCAATGGGTGATGGTTCCTAGAGCAACCATCAATATTGCAGGTTCGACTGTCAGGGCATTTTATACTTGCATGGCCGGGTTGCCAACAGCTGAAGCAAACACGCTTGTCTTTCGCGAACTTCCAGCGTTGTTCGACACTCAGCTTTTTCAACACTCAGCTTTTTCAACACGCTGCACTGCGCTGTGCGATGATTGACAAATCCACAAACAAGACAGACATCACTCTTCTCGGTAGCGGTGTGGAAGGCACTAGGTGTCCTATTTCTTGACTTCCCTCTGTCTTCTGAGGTGATCTTTATATACGGTGTTGATATTAGGGCAACAGCTTCTGCTTCCTCTTCCAACCACTGTGAAAACAGGAGCAAATCTTTGATATTGTCTTTATTATGACAAACGTATCGGGCCCACTCTTTTCTCATTATAGGTGGCAACTTTTCAACGAGGTCATCAAGTAGTCCAACGTGGTTGAAGTACTCTGGCTGCTTAAGAGTTGTAATGTTAGTCACCAATGCTGACACCGCATCGTAAAATTTGTAAATAGACTCCGGCTTGTTTACATCTGGTGATTTTGTCAGCCTAGCTTCAGTAATCAATGACTTTATTACGTACTCTGGACGTCCAAACCGCATTTCCAAAGTCCTCAGAATCGTTTTAACATTTGCTGGATTAGGAAGAAGATGTTTAACTGCTTCCCGCGCAGATCCGTACAAACATGTTCTAAGCCTAATCGCATTTTGCCCCTTGGCAGTCGTCCGATCGAACTCGCTCTTGAACAGGGCCCACTTCGTTGGATGACCATCGAATCCAGGAAGCTCCTTGTCCACGTTTTGCTTTGAAATAATTGTTGTAGTTGGCTCAGCAGGACTCCGTTGTTGGTTCTGCATCAACTTTAATTGTTGTTGTTGCATCATGTTGGTCTGTTGTTGCATAACAGACAACTGTGCAATTAGTTGCTCCATATGGATAGTGTCACTTCCGGTTACAACTTCCGGTCGACTCCAGTTATGAAGCGGCTGAGCTCCTACACCAGCAGAATTTTTCCCATTGTTGCTGGTTATGAGGTCATGGTTGCCGTTCTGGAACTCACCACCAACAGAACCATCTTGCCCATTACCCTCTACATTCTGATACTGACACTGACGATCGCTCCATTCTTCAGTTTTCTTGCAAGAGATGTTGTCATCGAGTGTCAGCATTTCTTCGAATATAATCTTTTCTTTCTCGAGTTCGCACTCCGCCTGGATGATATCCTCTTCATCCTTCAAGTTGGCTTCCATGAGTTTGAGCTCGGCCTCTAACTTCTTAAGATTAATTCCCTTTCGAAAGCAAGCAGTCACTTCCTGCTCTTTCTTGGCTTTTTCTGCTTCAGAAAGATCGCTCTTTTCTCCTTTATCCTGAAGCATCTTACAGTTGAAGTGATGAACTTCGATGTCGGTTTGGAAAAGACTCATCTCCAGACGCTTTTCAGACACTTTCCGCCGAAGTTCTTGAATCTTCTTCTTTGCCTGGAGTTCCACTTCCTTTTCGCGAATGCTGGATGCCGTCACCGATGGCTTTACAGACGGTGTCCGGCTGGACACAGGCTTCTTTGGTTGTGGCTTCGTTCCAGGTGTTTTCGTTGAAGATGACGGAATAACGTTGACAGGGTTCCCACGCTCGTTGTAGATTAAACGAATGGGTTGTGTCTTTATACGCTGTTCTCTTTCTTTCGTTGGATTCATTTTTCCAAATTATTACAAAGTATGAACTTTATATCGCAAAATTAAATAAGCACTGTTTACCAAAGAACCGATTCGGTGGAAGAAGGACCAAATGTTTTCGTTTCAAACTTCGATAGCTCAGTTCAATTCACAAAAGCGTTTTTCGACCGCTTGCCACTATTGCCTTTCACACCTGGCTCAGGCTTTTAGCAATCGAAACGGCACAAACAGGCAACCTTCAAATTCTATTAGCACAGTACTAACAGATAACCATAAACAACCTCTTTGTGTTTTCCACAGCTTTAATTCGTCACAGAATTCGATTCATATACAGCTCAACAAATTCAATTTTACAATTACAATTTTTATTTTGTTCTGACACTTCTCTTCTAAACTCACACTAGATTATTCTAAAACTAGTAATTTAAAATAAAATCATGACCACAATGATTGTTCTCTTAGGCCACATTGACAAAACTGATTTGAAGATTGGGAATCAAACCCTCAAGCATTGGGACCTGGGACGCGGCGAGTTGCACGTGGGTCGGGAAGAGCTTTCCCGACACCCAAGAGGAGAGATCGCGGTACAAGTGGTATGGGGGGAAGATGTTACTCTGCAGGGACGAACCGAGAGGGTCGTGGATGCATACCTAGATGGCGATCTCCATGGCAACGTGGTGCGCGTGGTCGAGGCCGATAGTGGCAAGAAGCTCACTCATGGTATCCTGGTTGGGAAGACGTTGGTAAAGACTGGGCTTGGGGTCCCCGTAAGGATGATGAACGTCAGCAGGGAACCGGCAACCGTCAGGAGGGGTATGAGCCAACAAGAACGGAAGAAGATCGAAGATCTGGTGGCCCGGTACCAAGACATCTTCGAGGGCGGAGATCATCACAGCGGCCGTACTGAAGTAGTAAAACATAAATAATTCGAGTTTGCTCTAAGATGGCTACTGCAGTTCAAGAACCCTGAAGGACAGGTGGCTAGGTGGATCGAGCGCCTACAAGAGTACGACTTTGAAATAAATCATCGACCTGACGCAGCCCACCGCAACGCCGATGCGTTATCCAGGAGGCCCTGCCCTGCGGACTGCGGCCACGGTTCGAAACTGGAGAGTCGTGCGGTACCCTTTGATCGTACCACTGTAGTCGACGACTTGTGGGAGCCAGACGAGTTGCAGAGCAGCCAGGAGAACAACCCCGACTTAGGCGCGGTTATAGCCTGGAAGCAAGATGGCCGTCGACCTACCTGGCAGGAGGTCTCCGCCACCAACGCAACGGTGAAAACTTATTGGGCGCAATGCGACTCCTTGCAGCTGGACAACAACGTCCTGACCAGAATCTTGGAAGATGAGGACGGTAGGGCAACGAGATCACAATCGATGGTTCCAAGGAGTAGAGTGGCCGAGGTTCTGCGCCACCTGCATGATGGCTCCTCTGGGGGACACTTGGGATTGAAGAAGACGTTGCAGAAGGTCCAAGAAAGTGTCTACGGGGCGAGCTGCAAAGATGACGTCCTAGAGTGGTGCCGGAGGTGCGAAACCTGCGCTACAGGAAACGGACCGGTTGAAAAACGTAGAGCAGTACAACGTCGGTGGTCCGTTCGAGGGGATAGCCATTGACATCGCCGGACCATGCCCCGAAACCGAAGCGGGAAATAAATACATCCTGGTGTGCATGGGCTACTTCGCCAAGTGACCCGAAACGTACGCCCTTTCGAATCAAGCGGCCGGTGCTATCGCTGATGTTCTAATGATGGAGTGCTTCAGCCGTTTTGGAGTCCCCCTGGAGTTACATTCCGACCAGGGCCGGAATTTCGAGTCTCGACTGTTCCAGGACGTCTGCAAGCTACTGGGAATACGTAAGACCCGGACCTCTGCCCTCCATCCTCAATCGAACGGCATGGTGGAAAGGATGGACCGAACCATGGGGAAGCATTTGTCCAAGGGGGTTTCCGAGCATCAGCGTGACTGGGACCAGTGCATTCACCTGTTTCCGATGGCCTACCGATCGGCAGTACAAGAGACAACCGGTATCCAGATCGAGGTCTGCTGTTGCAGCCGTTGCGAAGCAGTGAGCCCACGGTGGACTGCTGCTTCTTCAGCCAGTCCATGTGCAAGAACGGCATCGCCTGCAAATACTGCCATTGAATTCCCACAAGAGCGAGAGGACAGGCACCCGACGCAACTCTTTCTGGGACAGAACGACCTAAAGCGGGGGCAGTGTAACGACCTTGTGGTCAGGCCGTTGTCTATATATGACTCAGCGTCCCGTGCGACGCGTGAGTCAGCGTGCCGTGCGACGCGTGACTCAGCCTTCCAGATCATTCCAGAAAGTGTAACGACCTTCGGGCCGGATCGCATCATTACATTCAGAACATTCCAGAACGACCTTGCGCGCGAACACGTCAGCGTCGCTGGATTAATCGAGCAAGGTGTGGACGTTTCTAGGATGACTCACCCGGCGTGTATATAAACCGGTGCAGTGGGAAAAATCGACAGTTCCCAGTAAGTTCTCATCAGTTCGAATTCGACAGCGAATCGCGTAGAGCTCCCATATATATGAACCGTGTGTATATAACCCTAGTGAAATAAATAACAGATAAATAACCATATAAATCGTTAGTGTTTAAGTCGTAAATAGCAAAATAAATAATTGATGTTTAATCCAGCGCATATAAATAAATAAATGTATCGTTGTTAGAAATAGTGCCTGTAGTTCGTTAGTTTAAGTAATTTGTGTTCTGCCTTATTAATTCGTGTGTTTGTAAATAATAATAATTAATAGTTGTAAATAAATGTTTAATACAAGAAGCGTCGTATAATTTTTAAATAGCCCGATCGTAAAAACCTAACAATATTGTGATATTTTATCGCATTGGCCGTGAATAAAATTTTTTAGCTCTTCAATAGTTTGAAAGGTTCTTCCAAAGTAAATTTGCGATTTTAAAAGATAAAAATCGTTGGGCGAAAGATCGGGGAACCTAGCAGGCCAGTTAATTAAATAATTTGGACCAATCACCTTATTGGAAAAACTGTAGTCAAAGTCGCGCACTTCACGAGTGTTGTGTACCATCTGAAGCCAAATCTCTTGATGGTTTCTAGCAACTTCGGTCACCGCCGAAGCTGTATCATCTTCTAACAACTGCAAAAAGCGCTCTCCTGTGAGGTTTTTACTTAAGAAAAATGGTCCTATAATGTGATGACCTTTTTGGGGATATTGGGTCCTGGTTTGTAAAATATTGCCTGGATTTTCAGTAGCCCAATTCTGGAATTTTGCACATTTGGTTCATTATGCAGTGTGAATGTGAATGCATTCATCCGTAAACAAAACGTTATTCAAAAACTCCCTGTCTTTGTTACATTTTTCCATAATTTGGAAGCAAAATGCACTTCTCTTCTCCATATCACGTTCAAGCAACTCTTGATAACACTGATATTTGTAAGAGCGAAACTTGTGTTTTTTCAAAATTCGCAGGACTCGGCTGTGGTGCAAGCCAATATCTTGCGCTATTTTCCGTAAACTTACACTGGAACGTACAGCTACTGCTGCCAAAACATTCAAGGTGTTGTCATTTTCCTCATGTTGCTGCACGTTTTCAGCGTAATTATTACATTTACAATTATTTAATACTGTGCCTGTAGTTTCAAATTTACGAAGTAATCTATCAATCGTTGAACTGCTTGGAATTTGCCAATTCGGATATTTTACGCTAAACAAGGCACTTCACCGTGGTATGTATACTATTTTATTCGCAACCATATATGTAATGTTAACATTCCTGACCTCATTTGAGTGGGAAAAGTCGTACATTTCAGCCCGCTACTTCCCGCACTTTTTCCAATTATTGTTTAGAATAAAGTGGTTGCGAATAAAATAGTATACAAACCTCGACAGGAAGTTTCCTTAGTCTCGAGATAATAGCTGATTTCGACGCTTCGCGTCTCAATCAGCTAACTAATCTCCCGACAGTAATGAAACACTTCCCATCTCGGGCTGTAATATACTATTATTCGCAACCACTTTATTCTAAACAATAATTGGAAAAATTATTATATTTTGATTCGACAGGTTGTGACGCGCATGAATGGATGAACGAGATTCCCGGTGTCCCTATCTACACAGCGGTCGGCAATTGATTCATTTCCAACATTTACGACGGCAATCACCTTTCCGACCGGTTGGAAAGTTACAAGTTGGGAATAGCTCATTTTTCAACTTTTTAAAGGTCAGTAATGATCTTATTACATATATGGTTGCGAATAATAGTTATTTACTATACAAGTGGGATAACAGTATCATTAATATACGTGTGTGTAAGTTACAAACGAGTGCGTAGCACGAGTTATGTAAGCACACAAGTATATTAATGATGCATTATCACACATGTATTGTACAAAATTTTATCTACGACTGCCTAAAATTGAGAAAAGTGCATTAAGAGAAATGTCAGATCTGTCATTTTCAAAACTATTTTAGTAGGCAAATGTCATTATGTCATTCATTTGACACTATTTCAGTTACGTAATGAAGTCATTACACAACTCAGTTGCGTAATGAAACCATTACATAACTGAGTGGTGTAATGAGCTTCATTACGTAACTGAAATAGTGTCAAATGAGTGACGTAATGCGTTACTTATCCCACTGGAGTAGATAAAAGAAATTACTTAAGGGTTGGCCATGGAATATAAAAGTATTGGCAACAGCAAGCTTTAGAATTCATTAAAATAATCACTGCTGTTGCTGTCATAAATTTATATTATACGCTGATATCGCGATGAAAAATTCTAAAAATTGCCATATTCAACCCTTATGTAATTTCTTTTTGAACACATAGTATAAAGGTCACTTGAATGTAAAAATGATTTTGCTGTTACGTGCTTGAGCAAATGTCTTTTGTTTTTGTATCTAAAGTACGAATTCTTATTTCAATCAGCCGTTTTCAACTAGGTTTATCAGTCATCTGTTAACTTTCAACGGTCTCTGGTAAACACCAAATTGATATTTTGTTTTAAAATTTCAGAAGTTACCTAATACATTTTTAATAACTATTTGTATTACTAGGGAGGAAAATGTATCATTCCCTCCCGCAGATGTAGTTTAGTTCTTCAGAGTTTTCGAGAACAGTACCTAATCAATTTATTGTAATCATGCAAGGGATGAAATGACGTTTTAGTCCAGAGTTATACATACAACACTTTTACATTTTATGATGAGACTATCTCTTGTAATCAGCTGCATTCAAAAATATTTAAATATAAAAACCAGGAGGCTAGTTGATTTATTATTAATAATAATCACATTATCTCCCGTCTCTAATGGCAACGGCAGTCAATGTATTATATTCCCTCCCACTGCCATTGGAAACCAATCAGGGACCCAAACGTATATTTTTGCTATACCCCTAACAGGCGACAGAAAATGGCACCTTCGTATAAAGGGGTAAAAAAAGTATTTTCGAACAGAGCCAACAAAAAATGCTCAAGTTGCGCCAATTGGATCGTTCTTCTACAAAATCTAAATAGAAATTTGCTGTCAAACACTTACTAAATCCAATGCTCCACCCTGTATACTTAGGAAAGTTACATATTTTCGTCATTCAGCCTCATATTAAGCGTATTTAATAATAGATTGTTCTATAACTTAAGAAAAGTGAAAGTTTTTCAACGTTTAATAAACGAGCGAGTGATGCAAAGGGAGTGGATTAATTTATCACGAACATGGAAAAATCACTTTTATAACATATTCAGCGTGCTATTTTTTCTAATATCATTACAAAATCTAGCCAAAATTAAATTCGATATTTCTTCATATTCGAATTTTTTTTTAAATTGGCAGTGAAGAACGTCGAAATCGTCAAATAAAATACGAGAAATCGGCAGTGAAGTAATCCATTGTTTTACAACTTTTTGTAGGCGGCTGGGCGATAGGTAAACGTCAACCGACGTCAACGTAACCTATAAACGTTGGTTAAAATGTTGTAACTTCGCAATTTCTCGATTAAAAAAAACAATGTACCCCTGGGCACTGGAAGTTCCATTTCAATCCTTGTGTGGTTTATTTGCTTTGGCCCTTCGGGCCTCGGCAACTAAATACACAATCGTGATAAAAAATCTCAACTTTAGTGATAACTTATGTGGAAACTAATATAAAAAAATATATAGATTCGAACTTCCAAGTCCCTATACCTTCTTACTGAAGGGACTTTATACTAAAGTATATAAGGTTTAATCGGTTTATTATAACCTAAGGAATCTATGCCAAATCGGTGTCCCATTTTTTTTGGGACACCCAGTGTAATTGTTATCCTTGAATTTATTTATTTACTTACGCCTTACATCAAAACAAACTAAAAACTTTTGGTTTTGGTGAACGGTGCATGTATCTAGAAGATTTAATTATCAAAAAACCTTCAAGAGTGATAAAGTATTAGGTTACTATAGTTAACAAAACATAAAAATTGAGCATTTTTAGAAAACGATTATGAATCGACACCACACTAATGTACGGAGAACCGGACAGTAATAGCAACGGAGAAAAGATATTACAATTTGGTATTAATAACGACTTAAGAGTAGTAAACACATTCTTTAAACACAAAATAAACTACACATTCGAGGCTAAAGACAGAAAAACAAAAGGCTTAATTGATTACATAGTATACACAAAACAGATGAAAGCTCTAGTCCAAAACGTAAAAACAAGCAAAACAGCAGAACTAACGCAAACTAGTAATAGCCACGATTACAATACCATTACTGTAACGTTTCACCCCGTTACTAAGGGCGTCAAAATTTATACCTCGGGATAAGCTCAAAATCGGAGGCAGGGTTCGCTAATATATACCGGGTGATCAACAATGATTGAATGTGCCGCCTCCTTCAAATAAAGCTATTGTCCACTTATCACATGCAGTGATCCCAACTATTTCCAGTGGCGTACAGGCGGGTATTTCAGATTGGGCGAGAAATTTTAAAGATGGTGGTATATTAAAAATAAATATATTATTGCAACGTTTTAAATTATACATAGTGCACGTTTTGTTACACAAAAAGTTAATAAAATTGGACAAGCATACAAGAAGAACTAAAATAACATATAACCAGTTTTAATTATAAAATTGAAATCACATAAACACAAGAACGTTTCTTATATTAAAAACACACAATATAACAACAAAGATCAGACAAAATTAGCAAAAAAATACAATTTGTGACCATCGACCTGTGCTTATTAGTCTATCCTGGAAATATTGTGATAAATATTTCATCGTTTTCTGGGTGCACATGCAGCTTTTCTCGGCAAGCCATCTAACATGTTCCATACGAAAGCCCTACATTTAATAATAATCAGCATTTAGTAATAAAAACATATTATACGCATTACTAGTTTCAGCAGACAGTCGCCTTAAAGATTTATTGGGGCTTGGTTCCTATCTCTCCTGAATATCTTCTAAGGCTTTTTCATTAAGCGCAAGTGTTTTTCCAGGAGATTTACCCTTGGAGACACTGCCAGTATCCCGAAATCGGTTGATAATGCGACGAACATGTGTGAAAGTTTCGTAGCTAACGTCATTGTTTGCGAATTGCTGCTGGAGCTCGGCGAAGCAAGGAGCTTGTGAATACTGCCAGACGCCATTTTGGTCACGTTTCTCAGACCGAAAATCAGCCTCCAATATAAATTTGTTTTCATCAGAAATTGTAACCTAAAATTATTCACATTTTCTTATTCAAAACACAGCTCTGTAAATTATCTACTTACCAGATAAAGCAATCAGATACGCAGTTTTAGTCTTACTAAAGACTGAGTTTATGAGAACTATAGAAATAAGTTCATTAATCTACTTATTGCAACAGGAATGACAGTCTGTCATCAATTATTGACAGATCTAAAATTTTTATGTGCGCGCATATGGTCCCGGGGGAAGAAAGTTTTGATAAGCAACATATTCTCATGGGTCCCGGTATACATTATTGATAACAATATAACCATAGCGAAGTTACAAACCCTACAATTATTATTGATCACCCAGTACAATCAGGAAAACACCAGATAATTACCATAGATATATTTTGTTTAGCTATATGTACAAAATCAATATTCGCTTAATGTGAAATGAACTGTATATTACAAAAATAACAGTTTTGCTTGGGACGTCCCGTTTTGTCCTGAGGAGCCGCAACCTGACGCTGGTGTATGGCGGGCGTATTTGACAGATTGTTGAACGAGTTTCCTGGGCGGTTTTCGGAACGCACTGGTTTAGCGGCAGCTCTACGAATTGGTAGTTCCAATGGCCCGACTGACTAACCTCGAATTCCCAGTTTTGTTTGTTGTTGCGGGGGCTAGACTTACAGGTGCAATTACTTTAATGTATGAAATTACTACCCATTGGTGTCCAGCTGGGAATGCCCACGGGCCTAATAGAGGTCCGCCGCGTGAAGACATTTTTTGGGCTCTGGATTTTGCAGGCAGGTTAGCTATTCTGGCTTTAAGAAGACGCCTCCCCGCGTCCCAGGGGACTCTTCCCGTAAGTGTACGGCTGCAGTTATAGCGATTAATGTACATTTAAGCGGGCCATGTAATTTGCCTTCGTAGGAATTCTATGATTCAATAGTTTTAGGACTATTACGGGGCGGATCGTAATGCGGGTTTTTTTAATGCGTTTGGTAACATCAACCAGGAGCACTAATTACGAGTCGCCGCCTCAATCTGGTTTCAGGAGAGGAACTTGGGATAAAGGTAAGTCCGTGGACTCAAGAAGATCGGACAGGACAGGATCGGGACTGGTAGACTCAAGGGGGGAGAATCTCAAGTCTCGTTAACTGGTCGCGGAGCTTCTTTTATATCCTTTGCGTCGTGTTAGCAAAACAGCCACTTCAGACATCCTTAGGTGGGAGACGCGTCTATTGCGAAGAGCGGGCCCGAGTTCGTTATCGCTTGTTCGAGCGTCGGCAAAATGCAGCCCGTGGTAACTCTTGAATAAGCGAGGCATAAATTTAATACATTTTAAATGTTTGTTTATAAATTTATGCAGATGCAAGCGTTACAAACCACAAGTAGAAGAACGTAAGCAAATATAAAGCTATACAGATAAGAAAACTGCAAGATCATAAAGTCAGAGGAATGCCAAGAAAAACTAAAACAGAATTTAGAACACTATTAAGAAGGAAAAGAAGAGTTGACTATAAACGAGACGTGGGACATACTCAAACGCAAAGTATAGTATGATCAAAAATGATTTTCATCTAGTATGTCTATGAAATAGTTCCTGATTAGTAAATGCAACTATAAGTCGCTTAAAAATCAAATGTCAAATTTGCCATTTAAATATAAACATAGTTGCATTCATAAATTAGGAAAAATTCCATTGCAATACTAGATAAAAATTATTTTTGATCATACTGTACTTAAAACAGCCAGTATGTGGAGAAAAAATCATACACCCGAACATGAAAAGAACAAAATGATGGAACGATGAGGTAAAACGGAAAATTAGTAATAAAAAGAAAGCATGAAAAATATCAACGAATAAACAGAGACGAAGACGAGGAAGAATACATAAAAATAAGAAATGAAGCAAATGAAGAAGTAAAAAAAGCAAAAGTAAAGAGCTGGGAACATTTTGGGAAAGAAATACGAGAGACATTCGAGAAAAACAGAAGAAACTTCTGGAACGTAGTAAAATCACTAAAAACACAGAGAAACAAAATATAAAATTAGTAAAAGATCACACGGGAAAAATAAGTGTAGACGTAAATGAAAGCATAGAAGTATGAAAAAACACTACAAACCCAGGAAGAAACAGATGATCAGGAAGACGTAGGAGGAAATGAACAAATAACATACAGCGAATTTAGAAAAGTAATAAAAGAAATACGAGTTGGCAAAGCAAGTGGACCGGACGGAGTAACACCGGAGCTGATAAAATGAGGAGGAACAAAACTAACCGAGTGGATGGATGACTGACGTAATCCCTATACACAAAAAGCCAACGGGAACGAATGCGAAAATTATAGAGCAATAGCAACAGCGCTAAAAATTGATAATGCGGTGTTGGAAAGATGATTACGAGAGCAAATAGGAAATAAAATAGAAGATGAACAAGGGGGATTCAGGGTAGCGAACCAAATATCAAACCACAAAAGCGTTATAAGAAAACTAATTGAAGACAAAATAGAATCAAATAAACTAGTACTTCTAACATTTCTGGATCTGAATGCCGCTTTTGACACTATAAATAGAAATAAAATTTGGGATAGCCTAAAACAGCTGCAAGTAAGAACAAAACTGAGGAAAGCGATTGAAAGTACCTATAAGAATGTCATAGGAATTGTACAGATAAATGGAATAAAATCAAAACCTATCAATATGAAATTTGCCAAAATAAACGATTTACACCCCGCTTTAATATGAGATGAAGAATTAATCAAAGGCATAGAAGTGAGCGAAAATAAATTACTGACTACCTCAAGAAAACAATTATCATTGTTGTAACCTGTTGGAAGTACCCCTTGTTACGAAAACCAAATATCTAAGATTTAAATTAATTGCTATCCATATTTATTACAATTTCATATGATTTTACCACATTTTGAGCAAATTATTCTTTCCGAAAAGAATAGCTTACCTACCTATAAAAGATAATGAATGACATGCAATGTTTACTATTTTGAGTTATAGGACTATAAAGTGATTCGAATAAGAAGCAATCAATAGATTATTGCTTCCCCGCACCACAACCATATGTTAGAACGATAATGAGTATATAAACAATTAATAGGAAGTAATTTATCCACGCTTGCTTAATTATTATACAATATAAGAAACTTTTAATTAATCATCATATTAAATGAAATATGTATTAAGCATCAAAATTCTGTATCTAACTATGAAATAAGTAAAAATTAATTCAAACATGTTAACCTGCATGACTTGCAATTGGCAAAAGATGACTTAAAATAAATTTTTAAGGACATTCAAAATATTCACATGATAAATTATTTATCTATGGGATCGATGAGTATTAGCTTACTTATGTGTGTAATTATAATAATTATTGTACTTCATTCATTTGCCAAATCGAAAGATGTTGAACTCAGAATTTATTTATTTATGTTCGTTTCTTCGAGACAAAAACAGGCTAAGCCCAGTGAATTGCCCACTACAATTTTATACAAAGATAACAAACTTAAAATTAATTCAATTGAACATAAATAATAAATAGTATGTATGTATTATTTTTGGGGAGACTTACGTCTAGCAAGTAGGCCTTTATAGGCCCTTTTTGCCAACCCCATGAACAAGGTCTAGGCATGCAGAGTACCAGGTATCTTTGTCCTACTTAGAATTTTGCCGAGACTAAGGAGTTCCAACCTTAGCAAGGGATATTTTACATGCTACACATCGTAGTAACATGGGACCCACGGCTTTACATCACTTCCGAATGATTGCATTCTGTAGAAGCTTTCATCCGCATTTTTTTATTTTTAAAAACCTCACCGGGATCGGGGATCGAACTCTCGACCCTTAGATCAGTAGCCAGAATGCTTACCACTGAGCTATGGAGCCCGGCTGAATAATAGTAAAAAAGCGAGGAAATACTGAATGCAATGATTAGAAATTAAAATTAAGAAGAATAAAAATATTTATAAATTCTAAACGTAAACATTGACAGTCATTGCAAATATGTCGACGTCGGCATTTAAAGAATTGTATAATACAGCAAATCTGTTTAAGGGGCTGTAAGCGGCGGAGTTAGTGTTATCAGCAATCAAGGGCAAATTAACGAAAATCTAAATTAAGAGAATAAAACTTACCAAATTTAAATTTTCGATCTCATTGAGGAAGATTGTAAGTGAATAACATGCAATGCACAGATACGATAAGCGCTTCTCGCAGCCTTATCTTATGTTACGTCTTGTTGGCAGTTTTTGCCCTCACAAAAAACAATCAGTTGCTTGTCGCTAACTTAAGACAAACATCGTTTA